>SNQJ01S0110391.1:36679-48193 GCA_010110895.2 Picea sitchensis
AGGCCTACGCTCTTGTTCAATTTGAACCAATTCCGAGCACTTTGAATTTTTGAGCAAAATTTGATCCCCTGATCAGTTATTAATATTTTTTAATTCCACATGTCAACTTCATGTTAAACATGGAAGAAATTATACATGTCCCTGCAGTGAACCCATTAAATATTTAACCTTTTCTTAATTATATTTTATTTAAATATTTTTTTTTCTTAATTATATTTTATTTAAAAAAAATTAATATAATCATTAATAAAATTTTATAAAAATATTATATATTTTATTTAAATAAATTATCTTAATTTCATCCATAATATTAAGAAATAAAACCTCCATTACCATTTTACCTCTCACAAATCCAAAATCTTTTATATTCATTTTATTTTAATATCATTTTTATAGTTTGTAGGTAGGAATGTTCAATACTAGGAGGTGCTGAAAATGAAAATAAATATAAAAAAAATATAGAAATAGTACCTGAGTGAAAATGATCTTATAAAACATCCTTAAATCTGACTACTGGGATCAAAGAAACATGAATGTATTTCTATCCCTGAAAAGTGTTGAACAAGAAAGATTTTTGCCTTTGCAAAATGTTCTTGTAGATGAAAACTACAACTAGGTATAGAAGGACTAAGTATGGTATGATGTCGTTCCTTACCCATATTTATTAGTGACATATTTTAGTAGGTTATAAAAAAAAATTGTAGGACCTGAAATGTGAATCATTGGTGGACGATGAAGATAAAAGGGAAAGTTAAATTCGTAGTGGGAAGTGGAGTTTGAACACTGGTTTCTTTGTAGATTATGGGATGGGGATTAGTAGACTAGTGAGAAACAAGATGTGTAGTCACAGGATTGGGGGGATTATCAATAGGTTCAATAAAATCAAGGGATCCTGGAGGATTAGGCCAACGGTCCATAGGTTTTAACCATTACAATACTATTTAATACCTCTTAAAACAATTAACAAAAATTTTTGTTGCATAAATCATACCTTACATCTTCACATACTTGACGTTGGGATGGTGTTGGTTTAACCTCTTGTGTAGCCATTGAAAGCCACTCTTTCAACTGAGGGATGGTACTAAATCACCCTCTTGTGCAAGCATTGCAAGCCATTATGTTCATTTCTTGTGTTTACCAAAGGGGTAAACTGTAGGCATAAAGGGTAGAAAAATGATTCCAGATTGGAGCCCAGTGACAAAGGTGTAAGGACGGATGGAAGTGCATAAGGTAATGAAGGTGAAAAATGGATTCTATACGTGGGTATATTTGAGGGTATTATCTCTTGTGTAGATGGTTATTATTTGCGTGGATGAGACACGGTTAACCACATGTCAGGGTTTGCAGCATGGTGGACACTTGGCACTGACGAGCTTTGGTTATTGTTTCTGTTTGATTAAATTAGTCTAGTTATTTGTCTTTCGGAGTCCCACATGTACAATGGCCAACCTGCATTTATTGTATGTGTTTTTACTACTCCAGCCCGTACTACTTCGGGAGTTGTACAAATTCTGCAATTAGAAACTTCGAAAGTGCCTAATAGCCAAAGTCTCGAAGTCCTTGATAAGGATGATTAAAGTAATCTCAGGTTAATCAACCGTAGGCACGAGTTAATGACTCTAGGAGAAAGTCACTCTAAGATACTTTCATTCTTCACATTTAGAAAACTCCCAAGGTCTCGAATTGGTGCCATGTCCAAATATGGTTAGAAGAATTCCAATATTTGGCTGAATGATAAATATAAAAAAATCTAGAAATAATAACTAAGTAAAAATGCTCTTCTAGAACATCCTTAAATGTGACTACTGAGATCACAAAAACAAGAATTTATTACTATCCCCAAAAAGTGTTGAACAAGAAAGCTTGTCACCTTTGCAAAATTTTCTTGTAGAAGAAAAGTGCATCTAGGTGTAGAAGGGATAGGTGTGGTGCAAAGTTAAGAAAGTTGAAAGAAAATTCAACATCATTGTCTGTCCTTATCCATGTTTATCAGTGACATATTTCAATAAGTTATATATAAAAAAAAAGTTGTAGTACCTTAAATGAAAATCTTGGGTGGAGGATGAACATAAAACACAAAACAACACGAGTCCAAACATTAGTTCTTGTTTCTCCTTTGTTGGAAAATTAAATTCTTAGTGGGAAGTGGAGTTTGAACACTGGTTTCTTTGTAGATTATGGGATGGGGATTAGTAACCTTGTGAGAAATAAGATGTGTAATTGCAAGATTAGGGGGATTATCAATAGGTTCGGGAAAATCAAGGGATCCCAGAGGATTAGGCTAAGGGTCCATAGGTTTTAATTAGTACAATGTTATTCAATACTTCTTAAAACAACTGACAAGAATTTTTGTTGCATAGATCATACCTTACATATTCACATACTCAGCGTTAGGATGGTGCTAGCTTACCCTCTTGTGCATACATTTCAAGATGCTCTGTCAACTAAGGATTGTACTAAATCACCCTCTTGTGCGGTCATTACAAGACATTTTGTACACTGCCTATGTTTACGAAAGGGATAAACTATAGGCATAAAGCGTAGAAAAATTATTCCATATCGGAGCCCAGTGACAAAGGTGTAAAGATAGATGGTAGTGCGTAGGGTAATGGAGAGCTTAGGAATGTGACAAATGACTTGTAGACGTGGGAAGATTTGAGGACCTTATATCTTGCGTAGATAGTTATTATTTGTGTAGATGAGACATGGTTAACCACATGTCAAGGTTTGCAGGATGGTGGACACTTGGCACCGACGAGCTTTGGTTATTGTTTCTGTTTGATTTAATTAGTCTAGCGAATTGTCTTTCAGGGTCCCACATGCACAATGGTTAGCCTACAATTATTGCACATGTCTGTACTACTATGGGCCTGTAATTCTCTGGGAGTTGTACAAATTATGTGTTCGAAAACTCCAAAAGTTTCCAATATCTGAAGTCCTAAATTCCTTGATATGGATGGTTAAAGTAATATCGGGTTCATAATAGTAAGCGCAAGTTAATTTCTCTAGGACAAAGTCACTTTGGGAGACTTTCACGCTTCACATTTAAAAACTCTTGAATTTTTGAATTGGCACCATGTCTAAGTATGGTTAGAAGAATTCTAAAATTTGGCATAATGATAAAACTTTAGCAGGGGCTCTAAAGTAGTAGGGTCACCTAGATCACAATTTGCAAAAGTTAAAGACGTCTCAGAGTCATTTTGGAAATAAGAGGCACTCAAACGTTAATCTCCTTGCTGTCTACAGATTCAGTTATGTCCAGTGGCCTCAAAAAATGCGCAGGCATGTCAATGCTTGATACAGAACCCACCTCTTTCACAACCATACTAACATAAAGAAAAAGGAAATGGGATGTTCTCCTCATCTTTATGTTCTTGAAACCATATGTTTAGTGCATTCTGCAGGTTGTCCCCTTCCAATCACATATGCCCACTTTCATGTCCTTGACATCATACCCTAGCTCTTTGGAAAATGGTAGTGCACAGGGATTTGTCAGATGAATTCATAGTTTTCATTGCGGAGAAAGAATCTACGAGGACCTTGCCATCCCTTCTTTGCATATTATGACAMGACAATATTTTATTCTCTAAGSMAAACCACATATAGYTRTTAGTTTTATGCTRGACTTTGGGTCTTCCAAAGCWTCTTCCATTACCATTTCCACATCTGGAACTCRCMTTGTAGAAATGRTTCTTTGTAACCTRAATGGATAGTTCAGTGATYTRTCTCAGGATGAGTGCCCYAGTGCCAAATATTAGAATATCTTCTTCATTTTGTAAGATAATTGAAAAATCTTAGAATATCTTCTTCATCTTGTAAGATAATTGAAACCTTGAGAAGTTGTGCTATGTGTTGGTTCCATTCCCATGGAAAAAGTCCATGAATGCCTAATTCCTCCCCTTTTGTTTATCCCACAGACCATCTATGTGAGTGTTCTAAGTGGGAGACATCAACAAGTCATTTCATATTTGTTTAGTGTTGATTTGTGAAGAGTGGGGATGCAATTAAATGATGAATACGACTGTAAAGATATATACAATGACTACCAAAATGCTTATAAGATGGACAACTAAAATAACTTCAAAAATTATATGTCTTAAATACTCAGTATTTGTACTGAGCAAATTTATACTATTGTTTTATTTGCATTATCTCTTCTATATGCTTGAGCACTAACTATAGCTTTGTTTGTTTTTCATATGCTATAGCAACCACGAAGCATTGAATTTGAAATGAAAAAGGTCAAAGGATACATAGTAGAATTGGTATGTAGTTCCGAACTTATAGTTATCTTTTTTTTTCCATTTGCATATTATCTAAACATAGCTAAGAAACATATTGAAAATAACAACTTAAAATATGGAGCAAGTAATAGATGTTGAGTGCTATAAAATAGATACAAACGCCATTGTGCATGACAACATCGACTAGGTATTGCATAACAATGCTCTTTTCAGATTAGATGCATTCTCATATACTGTGGAAGATTTCCTCTTCGATGCATTTCAAGTTCTATTGCACTTCCGTTATTCCTCGACCGAGATGTGCAATGGATTGATAGATCATTTCTTGGCCTATTTAGAAAATGGTAATGTTGAGGCATTAGATGCGTATCAATATGAATTGGCAATCTGATTTTCTTTGCCAATTGCATGGAATACATTATGTTAGTACATATCTTTCAAGGATGTGGTTGTCTGCATCTACAAATATTCCTCCACATGAGAGAGGAATTTGGGGAGATAAATTTTGTATATGGTGGCTGGCCAAGTGGTTGAATATATCAATTGGAATTTGGTCATTAACAAGAAAAATAAGATATATACTATTCAATAAGACTTAATCTAGAGATCCATATTGCATCTTGTTCCATGATGCCAATCCTCTAAGTGGTCATTATGAACCACTACTCTATAAAAAATTATATATATGCAATCTTGGAGGATCTGATATTTACTTCTCCCTCACCTGCAAATACCTTCAATCGAATTGGAAACGAATTATGCATCATATACACTCTCATGGATTGCACATAGCAACAAATATTAACTCTACCTGTGGATATAGTATGTTCCATGAAATTTTCTATTTGATAGCAACAGAGTTTGATGTGCACTTGCCGTGCCTTTACACTGTGCAATCCTTTTGCAATGCAATTATAGGTGGCAGTCAACATGAATTTAACTCCTTGCATCAACACCTTCTACCATATCTCATAGAAAGTATGCCGACAATTGGAAGTTGGCAACAATACCTTGTAAACATGGCAATGCCATATTAGAAAGGAAATGTAGAGGGTGGGACATTTTGTTTACAATGGATACCTATCATATTCAAAGTAAATATCTAGGTCTGGTCAACCCTTTCAGATGGTACTGTCCATTTCTATTGTATTGATTCAAACTACGATCGAAAAATTGACATCATATCATCGAAGATAGATATGCCACACATCCATTATCAACCTTTGATAATAAATACTTCTAGTTCAAGATTCATTGTCCATGTTACCCAAACAACATCGAATCTACATAAGCATCGCATATCATCTAATCAGGATGAAACTCATCCCAATTGCCATAAAATCATAGAGAGATTAAACAAAAAATGTAGAATGACTTATTAGAACTTGAAAAAGGACATACCTGAAAGAAATAAATACATTTGTGAACTTCCTTCTAGACCTATGAGTTGTATGACCGATCATCATGAGGTGAAATGGATCTCGGCCAAGAAACACAAACTCACATATCACAACCCCAAAAATGTTATGTTTGCACGACACAAGTGCATTTACACACTTCCTGCTGAACACAAACATCACATGTCCAATGACAAAGAACTTCATTGTTTGCACCATCGAGATGGTGTGGAGGCAATACTCGTAACGAATGTCGATTCCACCTTCAACATGGCTTGTCAACAAGTGAAACTACTTTCGAGTGGAAACCATAAGTTAACCTACCACATGTTGAAAAAACAGATACGTGAGAGAAACAAGTGCAGCTACATATCCCACAATGGTCATGATATTGACCAAGAGGGAAAAATTACATATTGTAGACTAGAGCCAACACTGTGCAATGCTAGCATTGGAAACCAACAAACACTTGCTACACATCCTTGTCTAGGAAAAAGAGATGCAAATCAAATCTATATGAAAAAAATTAAAGACAATCCTTCCATTACATGTGCGATTTGCGAAGAATTGAATTTTGTAAAAAACACTAAGTCTTGCCCCTAACTTGCAAAAAGAATACATCATCTTGAAACTAAATGATAGGACATTTCACACTACCAAAATTTGTCTTCCATGCAAACGATCACTTGAAATGAAAAATTTCCACAATTTGCAACACTTGACCAAATAAGATGTAACACAACACTACTAGATGTAAGTACACTTATATAACTTGAACAGAGACTTGTGTCTCTGCGAATTGCATTTGCACAAATCAGACCCTAGGGCTATAAACGACCCCAAATGGGCTTAACAGGATCAATTATTAACATGCATGTCCAACTAGATGTTGTGCAAAAAGCCATGCCACAATTCATGAGCGAAAAAATGAGAATTGTTGTAGCTCTCAACAGACGTTTGTAATACAAGAATGCATACCAGACATGTAGAGTGCATGTGCACATTGTCATGAAAGGATTAAAAGAATTATGTTCCAGGGCCCTGTATAAAGCACAAAACATTTGTATAAATGATAATTGGAACCATGCTCTTGAACAAGGAAATGACAACTCTCCACAAACTTTTGACACTAATAGTGAATTTGATACAAGTGATGAATCAGAGAATGAAAGACCTGCTGAAACATTGATACATGGATCCATTGACTCACAACGCATTCATGACTTGCAAGACAAGATTGTCGAAATTGCACCTGCTGAAGGGCAACGTCCACTTGGAATATTCAAGGAAACATTTGCTAAGGAAACGAACTTACCAACACTTTTCTATGGATATCCACATTCCAATGACATTACAAAATGATTTAGCTACCAAAAAATAGTTCGATGGGAACTGTTGCATTCAAGCAGTGACTTCTCTTGTCACATAACAAATATGTTTTTCAAAACAATTTTCATAATAATTGATAAAGTGATCTATTTGATGTGGGTGAAAATAAGAAAAGGCTAGTTATGAGGAAGAAATTTAATGGCCAGATATGTCAAGTACAAAGCGAACATAGAAAAAATCCTAAAATCTGATATCGGATACATAGATTTCAAAAACATTTGCATCTCTCCTAGGCACTTGCAACAAAACAAGAAAAATATATTTGCAATGATCTGACAATTGGGACCCCCAACTTTTTTCATCACATTTACAAGCGAATAGAATCATTGGGGTACGTTGGTGACTACGATGTCTACATTATATAGGAATAGGAAAAGGAAAAAACAAACTAATACATTGGAAAATGATGATATTGACTACCTCAAAAGAAAAGACCTAGTGACATGTACGCGTTACTATAGACATAAAGTAAATGATTTGAGGCAATTGATATGCCATGATGAAGCATTCTTCGAAAAAATATTGGACTACTATTTTGTGATTGAGTTCCAAAATAAAGGGAGTGAGCATGACCACACACTATTATGGATAGAGGGTGCACCGGTCTATGGAAATGACAACAACTCACAAATTGAGCAGCTTTTGGACAAATACATAACATGCAACACAAACCACTTGGATCCAGAACTTGCCAAAGTTAATAGTTAATAGACATTACCATACAAGAAGCTGTAAAAAATGAAAGAATTCACATTGCAGATACAACTTCCCTGTGTCGCCAATGAGAAAAACAAGAATCACAGAACCAATTAGTTTAGAGGACAATGTTCTCATTGAGAAATCAAAATCTTTGTTTGCATTTCCAGAACAACAAGACTTCGATGACTTAATGAGATTTGAATACTTCTTGGCATAACTAAATCTAACATAAGATGAGTACATCCAAGTGATACAATCTAAACTTAAACAACCAACACTTTTACTTACACAAAAACTTTCACATATTTGGAGCAACACTTTCTCCAAGGACATGCCAATTATGTGGAATGCAAATACAGATGCACAGTATGTCCTCAATGCATATGCTGCAACATCATATTGTACCTCATACATGACAAAGGTTGACAAATCTATGACAAGTGTATTCAGAAGAATACATAGAGAACATGAAAAAATTCAAATTGATGTTATGCAAATGATACATACACTTGGAAATACATTACTTAATCTTCAACAAATGCCTGCTCAAAAAGAATTCCACATTGCACATTCCCTTCGTCTAAATTGTAGTTCAAGGGAATGTGTCTTCATAAACACATCTCCACTTGACACATGCACATTTGTACTTAAACCACCATCTTTCCTAGAACAAGAGCCTGATAATTCAAAGGACGTGATATGTCGCTCTATTATTGATTACTACTGAAACATCCACCTACTATTAATCATATATTCCTTGCAAAGTTCATATCACATTAAAAAAAAAATGGTACACCCATATCAAAAAGAAATAGACCAAATTTAATATGCTTTGTCAAATACAACAAACACATCAACTATGAAAACTTATGTAGAGAAAAACTATTGTTGTACATTCCATTTGATCAAAATGAAAACACATTAAAACATAACTTCCCTACATGGGAAGATGCATATATTGCTTATGAGACTACAATACAAACCAATGAGGCTAGATTTACATACATTGTCAACCCAATATGGGGTGATTTAGAAAGTGCACTTGATGAACTAGAAAACCCCAACAATGTTTATGAGATATTAAAAAGCCATAAAACAACTAGAACTCTATGTGATTCCTATGACATGCAAGCATATTTTCCTTGTCCTCGAACAACTGCCATTGAAAAACGTATCAATATTAGGTTTCAATTCAAAAAACATCCTTTCTTTATAAAAAATGATGAATACTATAGAATTCGATGATTGTTGAATCCATAACAACAAGCAATCCTAAAGGACATTGCAATGCAAAAATGATTAAACATGCACACTCTTGTGCACTTGTTCCTTACAGGAGGGGCAGGAACAAGCAAGACATTCACAATGAAAGAACTATTCCAAATTCTTATACAAATCTATGATTCAAATAGTTCAATTGACCCTATGAAACCAAAGGGATTAATAGTTGCATATATAGGAAAAACTGCATATAATGCAGGTGGAACAACAATCCACTCTACATTTTTAATTCCTTTTAACAAGTCACATTTTCTTCCACTCAACAAGGAAATGTTAGATATCTTGTATAAGCTTTATGATGAACTACAACTTGCCTTCATAGATGAGGTATATTTGATTGGAAGTCACTTCTTATATTCCATTGACAATCGACTCAGAAACATAAAACATGTGAACACCAAATACTTTGGGGACATTGAGATGATATTCTATGGGGATATTTACCAGGCACAACCCATATAAGATTCTCTAATATTTGAACAACCTATGTTCAATATGAAAACAGTGATCTGCATGACTTTTGGAAAGACAACATAAAATGATTTGAATTGCATACTACAATGTGCTAGGCAAATGAAACATTTATTTCAATTCTGAATAGAATGTGGACAAACAAGCAAACATGTGATGACTTAACATATATCAATTCAAGGTGGATGCGACCTGCACCAATAGACCCACCCTTCCTTTACCTATTCTACAAGAATAAGGATGTTGTAATGCATAACAAGTACATGTTATCTCTCATGTATGGCAATGATATCATCATTAATTCAATTGACCTTGAAGAATACGACCATGGAAATGTACCATGTCATCAAAATAAAGCCACTTTTCCTTTGCAACTTGTCCTGAAATTAGACATGCTAGTTGAAATATATGCCTGCAACTATGATTCACAGGATGGATTGGTGAATGGTGTAGATGGAATACTGAAATCTTATACCAAAATAGAAAAAAGTTGATGTCCTCTGGATTAAGTTCTATGACCCACATATTGGCCACCAACAAGAAAACAAGTTATCTTATCTATATAATTCAAACACTTTGCATGATTTGACACCTATATTACGAATATCAAAACCAATATCAACATTGGCAAAGATAGATCAACTAAAGATTAAAAAATTGTTTCCAATTAAAGTTGCATGTGCACGTACAGTCCATAGATCACAAGGGATAACAATTGACAATGTTGTGTTCGACCCTGTTGGAATACAAATACATGGACTTGTATACACAACTTTGTCTCATGTCAAAATCATATACTCCTTGTATTTTCTAAGTGCTCTTACAAAATATAACTTCAAAGTCAAACATAAAGTTGATACTGAGATGCAACGCCTGCGAACTAGTGAAAAATGGCATGTATAATATGATTACCAATCCATATAAACAAACTCATCTGTATCAATTCTCTCACTTAACACGTGCAACCTACATGCACATATGAATGATATACTCAATGACTATGATACAATGCAATCTGATATTCTATGCTTGCAAGAAACATACATGACATTATGCATGCATAACAAGAAATTCCTAAATCATAATTGCATATCAAGTTACATCACACATGGAGTGATGATATTAGTGAAAAAACATGTAACAATTTTGGAGCATATGCATTTCGAAAAAAACAATGTTGAGATAGTGCTAGCAAGAGTAATCTTCCATGAATCAGAAATTGCAATATTGAATCTATATGCCGCTTTGCATGTAACATTGCCCAGCATACTGAGTGTTGTTTCAAATGCATTACAACATTTACATCTGAATGAAACCATTATTATTATAGGAGACTTCAATATTGACATGCTACAAAATAGTGCCAGAACAAAAGAATTGGAAAACTACATGTGCAATTACAGTCTCCTCTTTCTTTTGGATAAGATAAACCATGTACAAAACACACTTATTGACCATGTATGTTCAAATGTGCCCATTTCACAATACACCCTCTTTATCTTAGACACATACTGGTTTGATCACGATACAATTTGTATTGTACTTGAATTATGAAATATACATCAAGCATCATCAAGCATATTAGAAAATCACATTTCCATGTCTCAACGCATATCTAGCTAATTTGTTGCACAAAACCAAATTATTCAACTAGGATCATCCAACTTCTTAATTTTTTCTGGTTTTTAATAGATTTTGGACATAAATGATTCTATATAACCACAAACATGGATCAAGAAAAAAAAGGTACATGCTTCTAACACTGTCTGTTACTATATTCCTTTGATTCTAATTTACTATATGTACACATTCCTTGTTTTTCCTTACATGCCAACTTACATTCATGTTTATTGTATTTTGTACTTTTCTTCATTGAAAAAAATATAATAATTGAACAATACGAAGAACTCTTAACCAGATATGTAGAAGAAGACATACTAAGGTGCCTGTTTCTACCCTTATTCCATGATCCATTACTTTGTATTTCATTTATTCAGTATATATTTATTCGACTGATTTGCAACATTTTTTTT
>SNQJ01S0110393.1:5580-18174 GCA_010110895.2 Picea sitchensis
TTGCAAGATATCAAACTTCAACACAAAACTTGCACAATAATACCAAGAGCTAAATCTCTAGCTATCAATGACAATCACATGAGAAAAAACTATGCTCTAATACCACCTGATCTGAAAATAGGGGGCTGACTTGTTATGCTATGAAAGCACCCTCTATTCCATTAAAATAAACTTTTCAGGACCTTGCTCAATGTCTTAGTTATGTAAGAGGTTTTATGTGTCAAGTTCATGCTTCTTTTAAATGTTTATGTGTGAGGTCTTTAAAAAGATAAATATGTGTTTTAAACAAATACACAATAAACATAACTTGCAACAAATAAACCAACAAACTCACAGCAATAAAAAGATGATAAAGGAGTTCACCCCCAACTAGGCTACATCTCCTTGAGCCTCCATCAATGGACTAGGCTCTCTGGGATTAGTTTGTCAAATATTATTTTACAATCTTTTGCTCAACTCCAATGGATTTACTGACTGTACCATTGGGTTCAGAATACATAAAACCCCCAAAAATGACTAATAGAACTCTGAAAATGGATCATGGCTCATCCGGGCATGACCTCTTCTACATGTGGCCTTGAACTTCCCTGAGCTTCCTTGTGGAAACAACACCTGTAAAAGTCCTCAAATGCCTCTGAAACCTATCCCAATGTGTTCATAGCATAACAATTAGCCAAAAATGACTATTCAGTCACAGAAACCAGACTTGGGCTCATCTGAGCATGGCCTCCATCAATGGGGGCCTTAAGCTCCCTAGAGCTCTTTGAAACTTCAGTGGTGAAAAACCTGCAAAAGAAGTCTTCAAATTCCTTTGAAAATAGTTCCAATGGATTCATAACATCCAAAAACCCCTAGCTGGGCTTTTTCGGCACCTCATTTAGCCAAAAAATGAAGAAGATAGGCCTCTTGTCATTTTCTTCCTTCAAGCTTGTTGTCTCTAGTTCGCCAAAACACACCTCTGTGCGTCCAACCTAGTCTCTACGCACATTTTCGTGCTAAAACCTAGCAACGGGCACATAACCGAAAAAACGCGCAAACTGTAAGACGATTAGGGAACCTAGCCCCTAATCGCCAAACCGTTGGGCAAATGGCCATGTGATCGTGCATAAAAGAAAAAGGCTCCAATGCCACGGGTGCATGCAAGTGTGACAAGTGGCGGGTGCATTTGGTGTTATAACCATTTCAAAAACCAAATCCACACGCCAAAATTGTGGACAGGTCGTATGGAATCCCGCGCAAAGTGGCGCGCCCCAAAACACAATATATTCAAACTTAAATAGTTACAAAACCCTTTGTTTAATAAGGACCACTGTGTGGGCTAGTGGTAGCCCACACATTGCCAAAGCATTAAACCTTGGGGGAGGTCTGGGGTTCGATCCCCATGGACTCCATAAAATTTTAAACAAACAATCAAATATGGTGCCACATGGCAGCCCACGCTTGGGCAACGTGGCACTAAACCATTTGACAAAATATGCCACGTGTCCACCAATGATTCGGCAAAACTGCCAACTCAGCATTGACACATCACCACTTGCCACAGCAGTGGTTGTACCTCTACCACGTGTGAGTCATACACCTTCCAATAAATGATTTCCTCATCATCATGTATGGACTATACGGACTGTACAGTCAGCATATTTTTTTTTTGTTTGGAAAATCAAACAGATCGCGATATCTCACTCATACGATGTCCGTTTGACCCTGTTCGAAGTGTGTTGGGTTTGTAATGATGAGGGATACACACCTATTTGTTTTGAGGCGATTCCAAAAAAATTCATTTTTGAGCTAAAGTTTGACCCCTGGTCCAGATTCTGATCAGCGAGCACGTCATCTACTATCTTAGTCGAATCTTAGTCGAAAGTTATTCGGTCTTGTCCTCAAATATTCTCACGTTGAAAATCTAGCTTTGACTTTCGTTCACACAGTCCAACAATTATGCCATTATATATTGCTTTGCAAAACTATTGTGGTTGTCAATGTCAATCCATTTCAATACGTATTTACCAGGCGTATCATAGGGGGAAAATACAATAAATGGATTTTCGTTTTACAAGAATTTGATATCGATTTCGCTTCTGCGAAATCCAAGAAATCACTAGTATTTGTAGAGATAATATCTGACTTCCCTCGATTGGACGAGGATGTTATTCATGTTGATTCTTTTGTGGATGAACACATTTTCCTTATCTCATCATCTGACCCCTAGTATGGAGACATTGTTCTCTATCTTCAAACTTTGAAGTTCCATCAGCATCTCTCGCGAGATGACTGACAGCATGTACAATACCAAGCTAAGAATTACCTTATCGTCAATGACACTCTGTATCGTCGAGGAATAGAAAATATCATGCGTCATTTTTTAACTCACAAAGAAGTCGATTCAGTTCTAAATGATTGCCATAGTGGGGCTTGTGGTGGTCATCTATCTGGGCTTGCGACAACCCAGAAAATTTTGCGAGTCATTTATTTAAGGTCTTCTATATTTAAATATTGCATTGAAGCAGTTAAGAAGTGTCACCCCTACTAGGTGTTCACTTAGAAAATGCGCTTGCATCCAACCCCTTTCCATCCATTCATTATCGTCGGTCCCTTCACCAAGTGGGGGGTGGACTTTATGGATTTCAACCCAACCTCGGTTGGGGGGAATCATCACATTATCGTGGCTATAGACTACTTTACTAAGTGGGTTGAGGCCATGCCTACAGTTAAATCCAATGGGAAGACTGTCACATTCTTCGTATTCAATCAAATTATCTCCAGGTTCGGTATCCCAAGTGAGATTGTCACTGATCATGGCAGTCACTTTCATAATGAAATGATGGAAGAGATAGCATCCAAGATGGGGTTTAAGCATGGTCATTCTTCCCCTTACTACCCCGAGGAAAATGGATAGGTAGAGGCCGTAAACAAGTCTCTCAATACCATTTTGTAGAAAATTGTCAGCCAAAACAAATATGACTGGCATATTATACTATATCCTTCACTCTGGGCATACCAAACCTTGATCAATACTACCACCATATTTTCTCCTTTCAAGTTAGTATATGGTGTGTGGTCGATCTTACCTATTGAATGTGAAATACCTTCTCTTAGATTTGTAGTCGTGCTCCTCCTTGACACTTTCGATCTCGAGCGACGCTTCATACACCTAGAGAGCCTTGACGAGAAGTGTCAAGATGCCTCTATGACTATCGAAGAGAATAAAATACATGTCAAGGTCTAATACGATAAGTTTGTATGTCCTCAGTTGTACCCTGAGGGTGACTTGGTCCTTTTATATGATCAAGCCAAAGAACCGTTGGGGATAGGCAAGTTCAAACCCATGTGGCATGGTCCCTATATCATGCGACATGTCTTAGAAAAAGGAGCCTATGAATTAGAAGATTATGAAGGGACATGTTGGCCGAGCCCAGGAATGGTCTCTACTTGAAAATATATTATTCTTGAGACCCAATATTGGGCGTAATTCTTTGTATACTAATGTAATTTAGTGTGTATATCGTTTCCCTTTATTTTTGTCTTCAACTTGCTTATCGTGTTTTCCCTTGGTTGGGAGATGTCAATGGAGTCTTCATTCTACCTAGGATTCACAGACAGAGCTAATCGTCATACACAAAACTTGGCTTCCATCGCTTGGGTGGTTTACTCACTCGAGGGTCTACTGGTGTCTTCAGGTGGTGTATGCCTAGGGCCATCTACGAATAATGTGGTCGAATATAGCATCATTATAGAACTTTTGTGCGATGTCATTTTACATCGTATTCTCTCTTTGGAGGTTCACCTGAATTCCAAGTTAGTAGTATGTCAGTTGAATGACAGTTACCATGTGTGCAACCCTACATTACTCTGATGATTCCTATGGGTACGCCTTTTAGAGAGAGAATTTGATTTTATTACTTATCATCACATACATAGGAGTTCTAATTATGTATCTGATTCTTATGCTAATTTCATTTTAGATTGAAATTTGGCACATAAAAAAATAAAAGGAAACATTCTCATCAATGTACACATTGTAATATAAGTAAAGCCGAAGAACCATGTTTTATATATATTTCAAAAGTTTTATATATATTTCAAAAAATATTATGTTTATAATACAACATTGGCGCCAACACTCTCAATACACATATACATCCGATAATACAAAATCCATTAAATCTATGCATGTGGCATCTGATGTGTGTCATGATAACAAACCATGGCGCTTGTGAGACACCAGAAGAGTCACACCCAAGATCTGGGCATGCCAACCACCTACCGCTGCATGGCCTTCGACAGATCCTCTACCTAAACCATCGGAATCCTATGTGTCAAACAAGATAGGTTTCCCTATATGTTTTGAAGGACCCTCTCTTCTTCTCCTCCCACCACCTCACCTCCCCGGTGCCTTCGACGATGTCGTGGAAGCCCATATGGTTTTCATGGACCTACGGCTATGTCACATACGTGTGTATTTAGTACTTAAACATCATCCAAAAATATTTTTGTTTTACTATACAAAACTATAAAAAAATTGAAATATTTTAAAAAATTGACATACCTATGTCCCTGTAGGCAGTCCTTGGTGGTAATGGCATGTCAGGGTCTCCTCTGAAGTCGATCCCTACATAGGGGTAGTCATCCAGAGAAATGACCTATCGTCTCCACTAGTAAAATAAATCATCGTTGTAGGGTGTGGGAACCCTACCTCCCCCTTGACGTCTCATCACCTTGGTCCATCGTGCCATGGATGGATCACAAGGCCCTCAAGGAATGATCTAAACTCTAGGTCCCAAACCTTGAACCTGCTCAAAGAAAAATATACATAATATAGAAGCAAACCCGAAGTTCCTCTTATCACCCTGTTTTCATTCTGTCAGCTGGCTCTTCATATTAGCCAGTAGTGAGGTGCACCAATCGTACACTGTGGGTTTGAAACACTCTAGAGAGTAGAACATAAGTGGCCTCGATGCCTGGTGTAATGAAGTTGATCCTGTGATCCAGGTCAAAATGAGGACAACAATCTTGAGGCTTAGATTGTTTATCGCTCGGATGGGGAGTTGACTCCCGACCTTCTCGGTCCCTGCTATATAGTGAGCATCTATGTACTCTTTTATCTTCATACCGCTCCTAGATCCTTGGGATTTGAGGTTCACCACCTCACCCCGAAACGAAAACTCCATCAAGAAATATATATCCTTGACTTCAATCCCTAATGGTTTCCCATCAAGGTTGAATCTCTCACTGTCTAGATCCCAGTAATCCACGAGAACATGTAGAAACCTCACTTGGGTCCTCATCCCTTTGAGTGCCCAAAATTTTTACAAACTGCATATTTTCAAGGCCATTTGGGCCCCAGATCTCTTTCCACAGCAACATCTGCCTCCTCATGTTCCCTTTCCCTCCATTCTAGCACCATCCTGTGAGAGAAACATCACTTTTTGAGTTAGCAAACCATAAACAACTTTGTTTATGGACATATACGTGGGATGCAACATTCACAGTCGCGTATAGGGATGAGTATACGCTGGTTGTCTTTTATACAACCACGTATAACCATGCGTATATGCAACCTGATGAATGGTAGCCCGCGTACACGTAAACCTCTAATTTGCGCCTTAAATAACATAAAAATTGAAACCTAAATACAAAATGTAATCCACTAGAAAGGAATAGGAGGGGAAGAGGAGTTACCTGGTCTAGATGATCACCGATTCCATCACTCGATGCTCCCACAATCACCAGTTGAAGATAAGAGGTAATTTGGTCCAAAATTCACTATTTGGGTTAAAAAGTCAAATGATGGAGTAAAATTTGGTTTTGATTACTATTTATAGAAATTTTTACCCACTTTTCATAGTTTCAGATTGTATTTCTACCTAATGGACTAATACAACAATGGATTGAGTTGGTTTTTGTAGTTTTCATGAGGGATTCTTGCAGTTTTTAGCATTATGTTGACCGTTCGTAACTACATACATGTATTTTTGATACCCAACATATTGGATAGGTATCCATTCCATCATGCACACTTGCATTGTCCTATAATTGTCACTCATATTCCTTAGGTACGAACCCATTTTTAGCGACACAGAACCCCCCATCTGCTACAAGATGTGTCGTTATCAAATGGTAGAGACTTACCAAAGATGGGTACCCTAGTTAGATTATTTGTGCCATTTGTGCCATTTGGTTCCCATACAGAGATTTTTCCATAGGACCAGAAGTCCCTTACAACTAATACATGAATTTATGTTGAGCCTCATTTCTCACTCATAAACATGATGACCTATACCTAGAGGACTCCCAGGCGAGTTTGATTTAAGCTCTTTTTCGAATCGTTTTCAAAAAGCGAAAAGATTGTCGAGTGAGTTTGTCTCTTTCACACTYGTAAATTGGATTTGAAAGGATGTCTATTTGGTACAAGTTTATCACTTTTTCAAACCAAGTAGACTAATATTATGAAAAAGAACATTTTTTAGCATTAAGTTGTGATTGCATCTCATGCCCTTGCTTGCAGTATTGAGCCTATGACTAGTTCTCGCTTTGCATTATAAACCATTTGCCTCAACATTTTTGCATCCTCAACCAAGCAAAGCCTCTTTTATATCCTTTGCAACTTGACACACTATACCCAGGAGGGAACATTCCCCGAGTGTCCATCTCCTGCATGCACCTCCTTGCATTGAGCATAGGTATGTTCCACTTCTAGAGCTAGTTTTCCTTACTTGCGACACTCGTTTCCTCCTCTGTATCAGAGCATTCATTTGACTATCAAAAAAACAAAAAAGACGAGAAGGAAGGGAGTATTATCTTATATTGGCAGTAGTCGTGTCACCTTTGAATGGAGCACAAAATTGTTGAGTCCACTTGTCATCATAATTTTGGGTTTAACATGGTGTTAGGAAGCTGAGATCATTATAGAGAGTTTACTCCCTCGACAAGTTACTCTTCTAGTCCCTATGAAGAATTTGATTGATGCCTCCTGCATCTAATGGTTTCATCATTGAGTCTATGTTGCTAGAGTCTTCCATATGCCTCATGCTCTTATTCAAAGGATGTCTATCAACCTGTGTCGGCCATTCCTCATAACTCTTGACTTTGCATGTCGGCCATACCCTGAGTTTGTCTCAGAATCACATGAAGTTGTAGTTCTATTACGCACCTTGGTCCTACTTTCCTCATTGGTAGGTAACCTTGAACCCAACAATCGACATTTCATCACTCGTCGTTGACTAGGTGGTTTCTCTTGTGTTCGACGACAAGAAATCTATTCACACATTGGGATTTATGCAGTGTCTTTGATTCCATTAGCCTTATTGGTGGTTTCCTCACCTTTGTCAACAACTTTCCTCATTGGCTGTCTCCTTCAATCAACTCGAGCTCATCTATTCTGGAAACAAGACCTAGAGTCCTATGAGTACCTAGAGGCTTGCAGTCATTAGTGGCATGTTCTCTCACCATTGACAGTTGGGAATACATGAATGTTCCCTGATCTATGTATTCTTCAAGTGTTCGAACCCGAATCCTTTATTCACACTTGTAAGAATGTACTCGATGCCTTGATACCTACTTTCATCATCGGTAGGTTGTCTCATGTTTGTTAACAATATACCTCAATGATCGGTAATCAAACTAAGTCTCATTGTGTTTGACCTCAACTCCTTTATTCACATGATGTAGACTTGCACCTTTGGAGGATTGTGTTGAAGACTTGAAGACATCAGTATGTAGAAACACCTTTCCTGAGTTGTTGCTACCTTTTCATTGGACCAGTACCTGTGTGACTTCAGTGATCATGGGAGATCAGATTGTACTCCATTGTATATAGATATCTTCAGATACATTTTGAGACTGGTTTTACTGGGCCTTGTTCGTGACTATGAAAACCTTTGGCATGTAACCACATTTTTATTTTCCTATTCATGGCCATGGACAATTGTTTGGTATATTTTCACATGGATCAACAGTGTAATTCAAATTGGCATCCATGTATGCAAAGTCAGTACATATTGTAATGAGCAACTAGTTCTTCCAGCTGTGTCCCCATTACTCCAATTATGGGTTTTTATAATGTATTTCATCCATCAAAGATACTCCTTTGACCTCACGCATTAGGGGGCATTTGTTAGAGAAAGATTTGCCTCACCCCGTGCAATCTTGCACATAAGGCCTTTTTCCATTTCCCTATGTAGACTTGAAATCCCTTTTTTCAAATCCTAGAGCTAAAAATCTAATTTTTTCCACATATACGCACCTTTCCTACTATACAACATGCGTACACACAGTTTTCACCACTACAGCCTGTGTACATCGGGAAATGTGCCCAAAATTGAAAAATGATGTCAGGTTTCCATGTTACGTAATGAGATCAATGATCCTTGGCCTTCCATATACTGGAAACATTCTGACTCGGCCCTTTAGTTCCACTTGAAGGCTATAAATGGGCCAAATCTGAGCTATGGAAAAGAAATAAATAATTCAACTTTGAGAGAAAAGTTACTCTGGAGAAATTATTCACTTCACATTGAGTCTGCATCCCTTTGTCCTTTAAGTCTGAACACATTGTTCAACCCCCAAGATCTTCCCTTACTATATGAGAACTTCATTGTCTCTCTTATATGAGCTTTCCTGTGGTGGAGGATTGAAATGGAGGAGGCCCAACTGGAGGGAACTTATCTTCTCATTTCTGAATCGTACCGACAAATAAGTCTGTAACTTATTCACTTTTGTTGATTATATATTAATAGAAATACTCTTTTCTTGTCCAATCAATATCTTGAAAATATTTGAATTATCATTCCATGGGTGTATTTGTTATGAATTTTGATGGATTATGTTATTGAATGTGGTTACATTATATATTATCACCATATGCTTGTGTTTCTTGGTTGTTGAGGACTAGTTGCAGGTGTATCGCTTTGGTTCAAGTGCTCAATGGTGGACTTCATCGAACATCTAGATGAGGTAGGCCTTTTATCTTGTCTTTCTAGAATATTTTTCTATATATCTTACTTGAGAATAGAGTTGATTTATGAATTCATTTCTATCTGTTGTGGTTTACCCCTAGCCATAGAGAGATTTTCCTCGTATCAGCTCCAGGTAGAACTAGACAAGAAGGAATACACTTAGAATTCAAACTATGAATAACTAGAGAAGATGATCATTGAGTTAAAGGTTCAAATAGAAGAAGACAAAAGAATGAAAGAAGCACTCAAAGAACATCTGGAAGAAAAGGATAGGACAATTGGAAATTTGGAAGCATAGGTTGTTAGATTGAGAAAAGACCTTCAACAGAAAAACATGCAGAACAACTCAAACGTTTTGGATAACATTATCAACAGTCAAAGGACACATCACGACAAGTCTGGGCTAGGATACAATCAGAAAGAAAAATGTTCAAGCTCCAAAAACACAAATAAAGAAAAATAACCAAGAATCTATGCAGAGACAGTAAGAGGAGACAAGAAGTTTTACACGAAAGATCACAAGGACACTCCTTCGCTTAGAAGATTCATATTTTAGAATCAACGACAATCAGAAATAAGCAGGCCTCAGGAAGAAGAAGGATTTAAAAGAGTAACTCCTTTCAGAAGATATTCATCTCCCAGGTATCAAACTATATGTTTTGGTTTATGTTATTCATGTAATAATTTTGGAAATAAAGTTGTAAATTGCAGAGCTAATGGTAGGAACATAAACAACTTTGAAATTCATGAACAAAATGGTTATCAAAGAAGGCCTAATGAAACAAAAAGAAGCTACAATAGGTTCGAATCATTGATCATTGAAGTGAAATGCTACAAGTGAAAAAACTTTGGACACATGGCCAAAGATTGTAGAATGATAGTCCATCCTAGAGAATTACATCAGAATGAAAATGATCATAGATAGGAACCTCAACAGAGAATATGGATAAGAAAGTAGAATCATTTTAACAATGAAGAATGCACACTCGCTCTACAAGATGAACACAAGAAACATGACAGGTATGTTGACAGTGGTTGGTCAAAGAACATGAAAGGTGATGAAGACAAGTTTCTTACATTGATAAAGGAAAGAAATGGACCAGTCTCCTTTGGAAATCATGAGTCAACTAGAATCATTGGAAAGGGCACATTCAGAATTGGAAACAAGAATACCAAGGGAAAAAACGTTCTACTAGTGGAATATATGAAACATAATATTCTAAGTGTAAGTCAAATGTGTGACCAAGGTCATAAAATTACATTTGATTCATAGAAGTGTGAGATAAGAAAAGAAGGATTGGGAAAATTGATTGCAACAACTGCAAGAACTTCAAGCAACATATATGTATTAAGTGAAATTGTAAATAAAAAGTGTTGTCTAGGAAAGGAAGATAAATTTTGGCTATGTCACAGAATAATGGGTCACATAAAATTCGATAACCTCATCAAAGTCATAAAAAATGAATAAGTCGTAGAAATGCCCCAAATCAAAAAGCCAACCAACACATTATGCAAACATTGTCAACAAGGAAATCAAGCAAAGACCATATTCAAATCAAAGGAATATTCCACAACAAGACCACTGGAAATTATGCATATTAATATAGTTGGACCAACTATAACAAAGGGTTTAAAAGGTGAGAAATACATTATGTTACTGGTTGATGATTATACATGAATGAATGCAGTTTGTTTTCTCATGAAGAAATCAGAAGCATTTGAAAATTTCAAGGTATACAAGGAAATGGTTGAAAATGAAATGGATTAAAAAATCAAAAGTTTTAGATCAGAAAATGGAGGAGAGTTTACTTCAAAGGAATTTATGGATTTCTACAGCAAGCATGGAATAAAAATGGAATTCGTTGTCACTAGGAAAACTCAACATAATGGATTTGTTGAAAGAAAGAACATGACAATATAGGAAATGGCTCGAACAATGTTAATGGATTATAAATTGAGAGATGTATTTTGGACACATGCATTGCATACAATAGTTCACATTAAAAACATAGTAATGCTAAAAAAAACAGTGACAAATATCCCTATGAGCTATGGAAAGGGAGACTAGTAAATGTGAATCACTTTAGCATGTTCAGAAGAAAATGCTACATCAAAAGAGAAGATGGAAGAATGGGAAAGTTTGACTCTCGTGTGGACAAAGGTGTACTTATTGTTTACATAAGTACAAGGAAAACATACAAGTGTTAAAATTTGTTAGCACTTTGTAATTGCCAGAGGTTGTTAAGGGCAGAAGAAATTGGCAGAGGTAACTTACCAAAACTGCTTTCGAACTGAGATCTAGCCCTGTCAGTTTCATAGAGGGATATCTATGTAGGATTTAGATCTGTTTAAGTTTTTAGATATTAGGATAGTTAAAATAATCTGAGTTTGTTGTTTTGTTTATAAAGGCTGGCTGAAAGATTGCATTAAACATCCATTGTGCTATGGGGTCTGTATTAAATATTAAGATTAGATACAGTTTTTTATAAGATTTCTTCACAGGGAGAGATAGTGAGAATCCCAGATCTATTGGAATTAAAAGTGGTGAAAAGATAGAACAGGTGAGAGATTCAATCAAGAAAAGAAGCAGTTAAGAATTTCTTTACTTAATATCAGATGAGTAACATGTAGATCGCTAAAGACAAGAAACAAAGTGCATGAGACAAATTATGTTCACTAACTTCCTTTAAATGATTAGAAGCAGAAAAAAAAATGATTGCATAGTAAGATAAACATTAACAAAGCAAGATAAACATTGCCAACATCCAAACACAAGAATCCTCTGAATAATCTTTTTATTACCGGTCTATCTTCTTGAAAAGATTACAAAGATAGCTCCTTGGGTGCAAAAATCAACCATCAATACTTCAAAGTGAGAAGTATTTATACAACAATTACATATGATCCTGTCATTAATGATCAAGATATTGTGGAGAAAAAATCTAACTAACTAGATTATAGATTACAAAATACTAGGAATGCAGATGATCTATTCGAATCCTTGGTGTTGATTCTAGGGGAAGTAGTTAGTGATTCATCAACTTGACTTTGATTGTCTTCCTCATGATGACTCGGATATCCACTTCACCTTTACTCAAGTAAAGAACATAGGTATTCCCATCTCTTTTGACTAGGGATGGAAACCTTGAGTAACCTTCTGTATGTTTCATCCATCTCAGTGTACTTGGAAAATGTAGGATTTGTGATAAAATGTATTTTATCTCATGTTGGATGCTCAGGTCCAACTTTAAAGTTTCTAAGAAAGCCTTGCCAGTAATTCTTTTTTGTATGCCTGCAAATTTAGAACCATCTTTTGCTACTGCTAGGATCTTCTGCTTGTAGTAGGATAGAGTGATGAGCTTATCATTGATCACTAGAAAACCTGGAAGTCCCTTATTGTCCAGTGAGTTGACCTTGCTGAAAAATATCTGCACTCCAATGTACATTGTTTGAGCTTTCTCCTCGAGTTGCAGCATCAATCCTTTCTTGGTCAAAACCTTCTTGACCTCAAGGATGGTTTATGTCATGTCTTCAATTTCCAATGCCTCTAGCTCTTGTTTAGTATTGGAGTTTAAGAACTTGATGATTCCAGTGGCCTCTGTGGGCCTTTCTCCCAATTCTTCCCTTATCTTGTCAATTG
>SNQJ01S0110395.1:12605-29060 GCA_010110895.2 Picea sitchensis
GCATTGAGCAGAAGAACACCATGAGGGCATGAAGCATCTCTTTACAAGAAATACTTCGGATCTGAGTTTAGCGAAATACTCAGTAGCACAAGGAGTGTGCGAGGGTGGACTTATTCTAAGTCTTGAAGCTCAGGAGGAATCGTGCCTTTACGCATAGAGAAATAGAAGAAAGGAGTAGAAGATCGAGAAACTCTTTGAGGTTTCAGGGTCGACAAATCTCAGGAGGGATAACATCTTTAGAATGCAGGCAGAAGCCGAGGATACAGGATTCACAGCAAGAGCAAAGGCTGAGACCTTTGAAACGTTTGAAGTCTTCCAAGTTCGGGAAGAAGTGCAAGATTAGGAGGGAGCACAGTTGTCATTAGATCAGATAGAGAGAACGAGATCCAGACAGTTGAATCTACGTCCAGGTAAGCAGGATGAGAGTGCACAGGAGAAAGAGATCTGGGCCATCAGATCTGGGCACATGGACTGATAGCCATCAGATCCAGGAAGAGGTGCACGAGGTTTAACCCTCATATGTGAAGAGAGGAACGAAAGGCCTATTTCAGCATTTAGGCTACCAGGATATACAAAGGGAAAGAGTCAGGACTCTTGACCCACAAAATCTCGAAAGGATCGTGACCGTCCAACAGGAGGACACATGGCAAGTGGTCGATGTTTCAGGAAAATTCCCAAAAAGAGGATTTCAGCATTTCAGTTACCGGGAATACAAAGGGTAAGAGTTTGGAACTCTTGACCCGTGAAATCCCAAAAAGACACAAGTCGTCGGATCAGGAGAGGCTATGAGTCATTGATCCCAGTTTGGAGTGGAAGACCGACATTTCAGGGTTTGGTACTTCGGTATTTCGGATACTAGGAGCTCGAAGGGGAAGGGAGTTGTTGCAGTTAGGATCGTGATGTCTAGAAACATGAAAAAATGAAAACAGATGGAGGAGTAGCGTGGTCACAGAACAGGGTCACACATTTCATCTTTTCGACCATCCCGAGGAAAAGAAACTAGGTACTTCAGTGTTGGAAACCCAGAACTCCCGAAAGCAACGTATTGTTGGAGTGGGACTATGGTCATACATTTCGACAGTTTGGGGTTCGGCTTTCCGGAAGTTCTGAGGACAAGGAGTCGGGGCGCTTGGTGTTAGAAACCCCGAAGTCACGAAACGCGACGTGCCGTGGAGAAGGAACTTCGAAGGAGTTTGGCATTTCAGAAGTTTGGGATTCGACATTTCGGCCATCTCGATGACTAGGAGATGGGGTGCTTGGTATTGAAGGTCCCGAAGTCGTGAAATGCTACGTGCCTTGGGAGTGGGGCTACGGTCACACATTGAGCCATTTTGGGATTCGACACTTCAGTAATCCTGAGGACAAGGAGTTGGAACGCTTGGCATCGAAAGTCCCGAAGTTGTGAAACGCGACACGCCTTTGGAATAGGGCTGTGGTCATGGGGAAGGTGGTCACATGGACCGAGGTTTGGCTAGGGGCTAACCGTCGGTGAAGCCATTTCGCCATTTCGGCATTTCAGGTTTCGGGGATTGAAGAATCAAGAGATTCACGACTTCGGGATTCCCGAAGTCGCGAAACCCAAAATCCCTTTTCGGAAAAGGTCGCGGTCATATCTGGTGGTCGTGTAAGGTGAAGACTCATGCCTAGTGCATTTCTTGTGCCAGTGGATTTTTCATGAGGGACCTTTGGATTTGTTCAAAGGGTTCCAACAGGAGCCCGAAGAGCCATTTCAACCCAAAATTTGGAATGATCCAGAGACCAGGAGGTCAGTGGACCTTGCTGAGGTAGGGGGTCTGCACCAAGTGGTATCAGAGCCATATTTTGTTTGCAGATAGTAGACAAGGGGATTGAAAGGAGAAATTTTGGTAACATCAAGTGGAATCAAAAGTAGAGATTCATCTGTATACAACAGGTGAAAGAAACAGGGTGTTAATTCTCTGTGATGATTGTTTGCAGGTGTGCAACAGTCGATAGATAGCCAAGCGAGTTGTAGGAGGACATGGAGATGCTATCAGACGTAGAGTGATCCATACACTTTCCAGGAGGGAAGGTGAAATATGGAAATGGCTACTGAAGGCCATGAGCATGGTGGAAGAGGAGACCACCAGCAGATGAGTAAAGCAGAGATTGATGAAGAACTCACTGAGATAAGGGTGAGAATGGAACAACTGACATTGAAGATGCAACAGGAGGCAAAAGTACACTAGAGGTGTGAATGGCCTCTGAACAGGAAAGCCAAATGGTCTATTCAAAAGTTGTTGGCCATGAAACAACAACAAGAGTTGAGGAAATGGTTGAGGTATGTTGAAAGCCTCAGTGACATAGAGATGGTTTGCATCTGTGAACCAGAAGTTGGAGAAACCCTCAGTAATGAGGAAGAGGGATCAGTTTTAGGTCTCATAAACTGCCAAGAGGGCAGGGATGAATTTTCCAATTGCCAGGTAGGAAATGAAATGAAATCATTGGAGGATCTCATAGACTGTCAGGAGGACAGCAGTGGAAATTCATATTGCCAGGAGGGAAATGGTACAAGGTTAGTTGAAGATCTCATAAGCTACCAGGTGGGCAGGACATAAATCCCATATTGCCAAGTGGGCAAGGAAGAGCAGATGAGACTGTCTGAAAGTCTCATGAACTCAGGGATGAGTTCAGGTCAACAAGGAGTGTTGACGAAGATGGGATCGATTGATCTCATAAACTACCAGGTGGGCAGAAGTGAACCTTCAATTTTCTAGGTGGGCAATGGGAAGAGATTGGTAGAAGGTCTTGTGTACTCCTAGGGGAGCAGTGCTGAAAGTTCAAATTGCCAGGTGGGAAATGAGATGGGATCACTGGATCTCATAGACTACTAGGTGGGTAGCAGAACATTCCCAAATTGCCAGGTGGGCAGGATAAAAGAAGTGAGATTGTCTGAGAGTCTCATGAACTTAGAGGAAAGTTCAGGTCAATAAGGAGTGTTGATAGGAGAGAATCAGAAGAGCATCCTGATGATTGGGGGAATTCGAGTATTCGTACTAAGCAGCCTAGTTGAGGCCAGAGCATGTGTTGCAGATGTAGCAACATAAGAGAGATAGCCAACAAAAACTGTCATGGAGGAAGAAATGGAGCAGACATTGATTTTTTCCCCTACAGGAGAAGAAGAGAATTCAAAAGAATGGCTCAAAATTTTCAGCCAGGAAGCTGAAACAGAGATGACTGTAGCACTGAAGCCTGCAACAGAAGAAGAAGTAGACAACATGGATTTTTTTG
This sequence comes from Picea sitchensis, assembly GCA_010110895.2. Taxonomy (NCBI): domain Eukaryota; kingdom Viridiplantae; phylum Streptophyta; class Pinopsida; order Pinales; family Pinaceae; genus Picea; species Picea sitchensis. Next base: position 15,855 of record SNQJ01S0110395.1, read on the forward strand.
ATCTATGCGAAGAATTGGAAGCCTTGGAGAGAAGGGTGATGGTGCCAGGCTTGCACATCCAACAGGGTAAGTTGGAAGAAGATAGTGGAGAATACCATCCCTAGGAGAAGCTGGAAGAAGCTGAAAGTATGCCAGCATAAGAAATGGAAGTAGCAAAACTGCCACAGGAAGAAGCTGAGCAGAAGTTCAGTAAGGAGACCGTAGAGCTGAAGTCTCCAGCAAAGTGGCCACTCAGTGCCACAAAGAGAGATAAGGACAACATGGGAGGTCAAACAAATCTGCCCATTGAGAATACATAAGTGCAGCAGAGAAAACTGCATACAAAGAGCCAGCCATTGGAACAGCTGGATGAGGTAATTGAATAAATCAGAAGGTTGATGTTTAGTTCAGCAGCAGATGCGGTCAGCAATGAGAAGATGAGTAGAAGGGAGCTTGCAAGAGTAGTAGGGAAGAAGAAGCAACAAAAGCAACAACATCATAGCTAGAGAGGAGCAGATGGACAACTCCAAGAAAAAGTTTGGGATCCAGGTGGATTTCAACACTGGAGAAGAGGAGCTCATGATCAGGAGATCATGATTTTTCCAACTAAGGAGTATGATGTAGGAGCATCACTACACGTCAGCAGTGTGCCATCCATCCAACACATCCAACACACATTAATGGAGAAAGGGAGAGGCGCAACCCTCTCAATTTTGAAATTTGAAATTCCAATAAATGTTGTAAGGCTTTTAATGCCATACCACGTAGTTGTTCAGGAAGTGGTTGAGGTTGCCTTAAGTGGTTACCTACAGCTAAGCCCAGATCTATCAAGACTAGACATCCATTTATGTAATGTAGCCGTAGGAGCCGCTTTGTGATAGTGATAGCTCAGAGACGGTGGGTGAGGATAATCTCGAGAGACAGCCTCCATTTTGTAAGGAAGAAATTTGAGTAGAGAGTTAGGGAGGGAGTTCTCGGGTAGAGAGGTCTCGAGAGAGAGCTGTTACCATCTAGCCTTTGTAAACATTGATATAGACATTTGGAAAATAATACAAAGAGCAGTTTTTCCTACCCATGAATTGTCTGTGTATGTTTATGCATTTGAATGTCACCTGTATACTGTAGATACAGGTTATAGATAGAGTTTGTTGTCTATCTGATTGAGTTGTGATTTCTTTTTGGGTTCTTTAGGCCATGCAAGGAGTGCACAACAGATCACTGGAAGTTTTGTAGCCAATGCAAGGAGTGTGCATCTGAGCTCCGTGGAGTCAGAAAGAATGTGCAAGGAGTGCACACCAAAAATATTCACAGATTCAAGGAGGAGCCTCAAGGTTGTTGAACACCTTGGAGGATGAGGAATTGTGTAAAGGAAGGCACAGAAAAGAAATAGAACTACTAAAGATTCTGTAAAACTCTGCCGGGAGGGCATTGAGTGAGTGCAAAGGGTGCACCAGAGAACTCCATTTCAAGTTCCGAGGAAAGGGAAGTGTCAAGGAGAGGGCACTTACAGAGTTACTGAATACTCTATGAAGAAAGGCTCTGCAAGGTGTGCATCGAGCAGAAGGATGTCAGGAGGGCATGAAGCATCTCTTTACAATAAATACTTTGGATCTGAGTTTAGTGAAATACTCAGTAGAACAAGGAGTGTGCGAGGGTGGACTTATTCTAAGTCCCGAAGCTCAGGAGGAACTGTGCCTTTGTGCATAGAGCAACAGAAGAAAGGACTAGAAGGTCGAGAAACTCTTTGAGGTTTCAAGGTCAATAAATCTCAAGAGGGACAACATCTTTAGAATGCAGGCGAAAGTTGAGGATACAGGCTTCACAGTAGGAGCAAAGGATGAGACCTTTGAAACGTTTGAAGTCTTCCAAGTTCGGGAAGAAGTGAAAGATCAGGAGGGAGAACAACTGTCATTAGATCAGTTGGAGAGAATGAGATCCAAACCATTGAATCTATGTCTAGGTAAGCAGGAGGAGAGTGCGCAGGAGAAAGAGATCTGGGTTGTCAGATCTAGGCGCATGGACTGATAGCCATCAGATCCAGGAAGAGGTGCACAAGGTTTAAGCCTTGTATGTGAAGAGAGGAATGAAAGGCCTATTTCAGAATTTAGGCTATCAGGAGATACAAAGGGAAAGAGTTGGGACTCTTGACCCACAAAATCCCGAAAGGATCGTGACCGTCCAACATGAGGACACGTGGTGAGCGGTCGATGTTTCGAGAAAATTCTTGAAAGTAGGATTTCGACATTTTGGTTACCGGGAATGCAAAGGGTAAGAGTTCAGAACTCTTGACCCGTGAAATCCCTAAAAGACACAAGTCGTCAGATCAGGAGAGGCTATGAGTCATTGATCCCAGTTTGGAGTGGAAGACCGGCGTTTCGGGGTTCGATACTTCGGTATTTCGGATACCGGGAGCTCGAAGGGGTAGGGAGTTGTTGCAGCCAGGATCGCAAAGTTCTGAAATGCGAAAACCTGAAAACAGATGGAGGAGTACCGTGGTCACAAAACAGGGTCATAGATTTCAGCTTTTCGGCCATCCCGAGAACAAGAAACTGAGTACTTCGACGTTGGAAACCCTGAAGTCCCGAAAGCGACGTATTGTTGGAGTGGGACTATGGTCATACATTTTGGCAGTTCGGGGTTCGGCTTTTCGGAATTTTCGAGGACAAGGATCCGGGGCGCTTGGTGTTAGAAACCCCGAAGTTGCGAAACATGACCTGCCGTGGAGAAGGAACTTCGAAGGATTTCATCATTTCAAAAGTTCAGGATTCGACATTTCGGCCATCTCGATGACTAGGAGATGGGGTGCTTGGTATTGAAGGTCCCGAAGTCATGAAATGCGACATGCCTTGGGAGTGGGGTTGTGGTCACACATTGAGCCATTTTTGGATTCAACACTTTGGCAATCCCAAGCACAAGGAGTTGGAATGCTTAGCGTCGAAAGTCCCGAAGTCATGAAACACAACGTGCCTTTGGAATAGGGTTGTGGTCACGGGGAAGGTGGTCACATGGAATGAGGTTTGGCCAGGGGATAACCGTCGGTGAAGCCATTTCGGTATTTCGGCATTTTGGGTTTCGGGGATTGAAGAGTCAAGAGACTTGTGACTTCAGGATTCTCGAAGTCGCGAAACCCGAAATCCCTTTTTGGAAAAGGTCGCGGTCATATCTGGTGGTTGTGTACAGGTGAAGACTCACGCCTAGTGCATTTCTTATGCCGGTGGAGTTTTCGCGAGGGACCTTTGGATTTGTTCAAAGGGTTCCAACAGGAGCCCGAAGAGCCATTTCAGCCTAGAATTTGGAACGATCCTGAGACTGGGAGGTCAATGGACCTTGCTGAGGTAGGGGGTCTGCACCATTTAACTTGAAATATTGCACTAAAAGTGAGACCTTGAGGAATTTAAGACCTCCCGAGTTTTTCACGTTTTATATATCTTAATATTATAATGGTTTTAATGTGAAAATACTAATAGATAAATCAAAACTAACCAAAGAAAATATATGACTTCAACTTATAATATATGTTTTTAAAACTTATAGTATCTATTTTGAAATTGGTTTTTATTGTGTTATTTCTAAATTCATTTCACTTGGATAATTACATATCATGACACGGGGGAAGGGAAGACGTGGACGTTGCGAAAACCCTAGCAAAACCCTTCCCTATATGCACCATTCCCCCCTACAGATAAAATGAACGCATCAAGGTAGTCATGATGCACCAGTACTATGCCATTGACTACACAATATGAACCCAAAGGGGGNNNNGCTAAGAGGCCTGCCTTTGAGTCGTCGCCTCACTTGTGATATCAACTCTTAGCCAGGCAACAAGGATTTAGTAAAGCAATGGATGTTGAGCTGAGAACGTCTCATCCAAAGGCATCTCGCTGATGGGAACTGGGAAAATGCATTCCCTAATCAGATAAATCGCCACGATATACCATTATCTCAACCAAGGTTGGGGAACACACTTAGTTCATGAGGGAGCATGCTCTCATTGGAAAGTTTCTTGGTCTATGGCCTTCCGAACGAGATCTCATGAGATGGATCAAATACTAGTGGAACCCGAAAGGAGACTATGAAGTGCAGCTCAGCTCCAAGGGTTTTTTCATGATCATCCTCTACATTTTGGAAAATAAGGATAGGATTTTTGATAATGGGCCATACTTCTACAACTCTGCTTAGTTATTCCTCAGATTCTGGACTGACCATTTCATCCCAGAGAAAGAAGACTTCACAATGGATTTGGTATGGATATGAATATATTCCCTACCAAAGGAGTTCTAGCTGGAGGAAATCCTAATGGTAATAGGAAACACTGTGGGAAGATATGTGAAATATTCAGAAGCCACAAAGAAGAGGAAATACACTTCCTACGCTCGAATATGTGTTTACATGGATATATCAAAGGCTCTACCAGGTTCAATAACCCTAGAATACCAGGATGAGGAATGGAATCAAATGATGGACTATGAGCACATTCATTTCCATTGCAAGAAGTTCCACGAGCATGGCCACCTCTTCCGTGACTTTCCCTTGAATGTCCAGAAACCAAAAGTACGATAGGGGAAGCAAAAGGAAGTTTATACTACAATCACAGGCAGGAAAAGACATCCACCCAGAAAACAAACTCAATAAGGAACTCAGAATATCCCCACCAAAAAATCCTTAGACATTCTTAATAAACTCCCAGAGGAAGAGGAGGTCGGAGATCCACACAAAAAATACAACCAGTACAAGGAAAAGGGTAAAGCTAAGAATCAAACGAAACCAGGAAAAGAAAAAAACCAAGACACAAGCCCAGCAGGCCAACAAAATATGGAAAATCTAGAGGAGGGGGAGGGACACTTTAATGAAGCTTGATGAGAAAGATCAGGCAGACATAGATCTAGAAAAACCGAAGGAATCCTTCAACATAAAGGAATTGCAAACCATCCCAGTGGAATAACTCAGAAAGGTGCATACAATATTTATCAACTCTACTGCAGGTTCCACCTCAATACTAGGGATCGCCTTAGACCTAACCACTAAGCTCAAACGTACCTCCTATGAAAGCAAGCGACAAGGGTGCAAATCTACACATCAACTCATTAAGGAGTTAGGAAACTATATGCTCAACTCATGAAAGATGCAGAGACTCACAGAGTGATATCTAAATCCACCTCATTACTCATCATGATGAAGATCATAACATGGAATATAAGAGGGATTAATGGAAGATCCAAGAAAAGGAATATTCAAGACTGTATTCATGTTGAAAATCCAGACATTCTCCTTTTATAGGAAACAAAATGTGTCAGGGAAGAAGACGAGGAAATTTTCCGCCGTTGTTGGAGAGCCTGTGACTCCATTCACACTGACTCAAATGGAGCTACGAGAGGCCCGGAAATCTTGTGGAACCTAGATATAGTCATCATATGTCAACCCTTTTCCAAGGTTGGCACGGTCATGACTCACTTCAAAGTCATCAGGTCTATCAAAGAAGGTATGATTACAGATGCGTACAGGCCTCAAAGTGCACACGACAAAGATTTGTTTATGGGAAGAATAGCTACTATCAAGATGTTGTTGGGTTCACAGAATTGGTTGATTGGTGGTGACTTAAATATCATCTTAATGATGGAGGAAAAGACAGGAGGGACCGATTTGCTAGACCAAGACAGTGGTAAGTTCTGAACCCTCATAGATCAACTCGATCTAATAGATATAGAAACTAGAAATGGTATCTTCACCTGCTCCAATCACAATTATGGGAATCAACATGTGGCATGTAGATTGGATCGTTTCCTCATATCAGAATCCTTGATGTTGGAGGATCTGATCATCGAAGCCAACATCCTCCCAAAAAATGGCTTAGATCACTATCCAGTCTCGCTTTGTCTTGATATTGGAGCCACACCCAAGTTCAAACCCTTCATATTTGAGAAGTTTTGTCTCACTCACCCATACTTTCAAAATATTTCAAAATTATGGTGGGAGAAAGTAGGAATAGACCATGGCACTTGCATGTACAAATTCTAGCAAAGGTTAAAAAACTTTAAGGCACAACTAAAGAGATCGAATAATAATGTATTTGGGAACATTCTGCAAAGAAAGGAGGAAATTGAGCAACGCCCGAAAACATTGCAAAATATATTTATTACTGGGGACAGAACGACATCCTTAATGAGGGAGGATGAGGAACTCAGATCAGAACTGGAAGAGAGAAAGGAACAGGAGGAAATACTCTGGAGGCAAAAATCCAGATTACAGTGGCTTAAAGAAGGCGAAAGGAACACCAAGTTCTTCCATATATCCATGGTTCACAGACGATACATAAACTGAATCACTCAACTAGAAGATGGTCAGGGAAACCCCATCAGGGACCATGCAAGCATAGCAGAGGAATTGAGAAACTACTACAAATACCTCCTAACATAACCCATTGAAGACATAATGCTTTTTATTTTCAAGATCACCAGGAAAATACCCTCCCTAGTCACACATGAACAAAATGAAGCCCTGACAAGGCCCATCACCCAAGAGGAAGTGGATAAAGAAGTCAAAGAGATCCCCCCAGGTAAAGCTCAAGGGCTTGATGATTTCACGACAGACTTCTTCCACTACTGTTGGTTGATGATCAGAGAGGAAGTCTGGAAAGTTGTGGAGGAATCAAGAACTTTGGGGAAAGTTCTCTCAACCTTCAATTCCACCTTCCTCACTCTCATTCCAAAGGAAGAAAGGGTAACGCATCCTAATCAATTTGAATCGATAGAAATTTGCAATTTTATCTACAAAACCATCACTAAGGTCATTTCACTGCACCTCAAACTGATATTGTCGTACATCATCTCCAAAGAGAAATTTGGCTATGTGGAAGGTAGGAAAATCATGGACAGTGTTATCCTGGCCCATTAATTCATCCACTCGCTGAAAGCAACAGGATCCCTAGGTATGCTCATAAAACTCAACATCTATAAATATTTTGGTAAAATCAGTTGGCAATACATGTGCTCCTTCTTCGAAGCCTTTGGCTTTGATAATATATTGGTGGATTGGATCATGCAGCTCACTTCCTCATCCTTCTTCTCTATCTTGGACAAAATAAAGTGCCTTCCCAACCCTTCTCTCCCTCCAGGGGTATTCAACAAGTGGACCTCCTCTCCCCCTTCCTTTTTGTCATATTGGCGGAAGGACTGGGGTGCTACATCAAAGCCTCAGTTGAGGAAGGATCTCTTAAAGGCCTAACTCCCTACAACCTCTAGCTTTCCCCCTCCCACAGTCAATTTTCCTATGATACCCTTTTGATGAACACACCAACCGCCCAGGAGGCTATTAATCTCAAAACAATCCTCACAGACTTTTTTGAATCTTCAAGAACGACCTTAAACCTCGATAAGTCACAACTATACTTCTTCAATACCCTAGTGGAAATTCAAAACCACATCTCCCAACTTCTAAGCATCTCCAAGAGATCCCTTCTTTCCAATTATCTAGGTGTTCCCCTCACGGGAGCAACCACACACAACATCTCCTGGGACAATTTACTGCTCTCCATCTCTAACAGGATTAGTAACTGGACCTTTACATCACTTAACCTTCCATCCCACCTGGTTCTTTTAAAATATGTTCTCCAAGATCTGCCAAATTACCTCTTCATTGCTCTAGCAGCCCCCCAATATGTCATCAAAGCCATTAGAAACATCCAACGTAGCTTTCTGTGGCATGGGCATCAACTGAACAAAAAGTGGGCGCTAGAGGGATGGGATAAAATATGCAGGCCTAAATATTTAGGGGGAATAGGGCTCATATATCCAGGAAAACTCAAATGAATAATGGGGGAAAAAATTTGGTGGCGTTGGCTCAAGCACCCCACAAAAATCTGGGAAAGAATCTGGAAAAGAAAATATGCACCCACTACCAGAGAAGAGCTGCTAATTAGATTCAATGATCGAATTCAGGGATCTAATATCTGGAATACGACTTGGAATATTGAATGCTCATACAAAAGAACTCTTTCTGGGAGATCAGGAATGGAGAACACTCCCTGTTCTAACAAGACTCTCGGCAGCAACAGTCGCCTCTAACCTCTATTGAAGACCTCAACCCTCTATATCAACAAATTAAATCAAGGGACTCCCTACACGTAAAGGATCTATGGAAAGAAAATGCACTGCATCGATCCTAGCGCAGCTGGAAAATTGAACCTCATGAATTACACCTTTAGGCTGAGCTGGACCAACAAGTCTGGAGAGACTGTGTAAATCAAAGAAAAATACATATCAGGGAAGGAACATACATACTCAAATGGGGGAATTCCCCAGCAGGTAAATTCTCAGTCGAAGAGTCTTATCATCTATAGGGAGATTACCAGGAGAAACCAAAGGAGCACATCTGGAGCAAGATCTGGAATCCAAAGTTTTGGCTAAAAGTTTCAATATTCCTTTGGATTATTTCCCAAAACCGTATACTTACTTGGGACAATCTTTGAAAACGAGGGTTTGTATTCCCTTCAATATGCCCCCTCTGTCAGCAATAGGAAGAGACAATGGAGCACATATTTAACCATTGTAACCACAGTGAGGCCATCTGGGGCTTGGCGACACAACTAATACGCCTCTCCAATAGAAATCGGGCTAACATCATAAGCACTGTGGAAAACTAGGACTTGATCTCCTACCAAAATCTAATCCTAGACCGCATCTAGCAGCTATTACCAGGCTTCACAGTTTGGAAAATATGGAAAGAGAGAAACAAAAGGATTTTTCTCTCCACTTCTTCCCCCCCCTCACTCAACCTGGGATAGAATCATAAACCTGATTCGGGAAACAATAAGGGATGAGCATTGGACCCAGGAGGACCTTAAATGCAATGTTGGAGAAATCCACATCCTATAGGCCTGGCATCTCAATCTCACTGATGGATCGAGAAAGAAGGATACTTGCAATACTAAGATCAGTCATAGTCCGTGCACTTGGTCCCCCCCTACCCCAAGTTTTGTTAAACTGAAATTTGATGGTGATTCTAAAGGGAATCCGGGATTGACAGGCTTTGGAGCGGTCCTAAGAGACGATGAGGGGAAAATTCTACATTACGGAGCAAGATATTTGGTACTCAACACAAACAATGAAACATAGCTCTAGAGCCTTCTCAGAGGGGTCAAGCTAGCAATTGATCATAACATCCACTAGCTCATAGTGGAAGGTGATTCCCATACCATCATCGATCTTATCACCAAAATCATTCATGGATCACACCCTTCAGATGTCTCACCCAACTGGTGACTATTAGGACTGCTGGAAGAATTCAAGTCCCTCTTACAATGCCATCTCACTCTCACCCCCTCCCATGTGAAAATAGATGCTAGAAAAATAGTTGATTGCCTAGAAAATGAGGGTGTGGATTCTAAGGAAGAGTTGATCCAATGGAACACTCAAACCTCTCCATAGACCAAGCTACTAGACTGTTGTCTAGACTTGGCCAGAAAATATTATCTGGTCTCTGATGGGGTGCCACGTAGCGGAAGGAGGCCACACAACCCTCCCATGAATTCAAACATAGTTATGGCCAACCCTCATCCCTCACCTTAGTATTGAATGGAGGGAGACCTTAATTACTTGCAGGGGAAGGGAGGACAGCTCCCTCGAGTCTAGTTAATGGAGGTATTGAGGATTAATGGTAGGAGGCGGGTGAGTACAATGGTCATGTCCACCCCGAGGTTATATCTTCCGCCCAGCCCTGGCTGGAATTATTTTTCCTTTGAGATCCACCACATTGCTCGCTCTGAGAATTGGATTATTGTGCAGTGTGTTCTCCTTGAAGTAATTCAGTGGATTCTTCTCCCCCTAGCTCGGGCATGTCAAGAGAGAGAGAGGTGAGATGAGACATGGACCTACCTAGTACAACTGTGTTGCCCGACAGAGACGCCTGCAACAACTGGAATGGGCCCTGTCCATTGCCAGGAATTAATGCACCGAGAGGCCACGAATTCCACCGATGGCCTACGTCGAGAAGGAACTTCTAGGGGAACCCATCCAGGTTCCACTAAAATCCTTCCTCTACACGGTCTCAGACGATTTATTGTTCCCCGGCACCAACAAAGATAATACATGTACCCAGGCTGCCATGGAAGGCACCACATGCATTGTTGAGGAGGAATTCCTGGAGGAACTGAGGTGGTCAAGGATAGTGCCACTGGCACCATGCAAGGGAACCTCCCCATCTTGGTGCCTCCACCGCTAAATGTAATTCCGGAATTTGACCCAACTCCCCCCAGTATCTTCATCCCAGAGAAACTGGAGCTCATTTTTTATCTCAGAAGCCACATGGTAGACCAGCTTCATCGGGACACTCTCATTAGCAAGCATATTGACATGCTTTTCGATGAATTCTCGAATGCACCGACCAAGCAGCATTTCCTGACTTGTGTGAAACTCTTCATGCTAGAGCCTAGTGACAACACTCTCCCTGGAAATTCGGATGATAAACCCCCTAGTTCCAATGATTAGCTTCTTGTTATTTTTTACTCGTACTCTGCTTAATTCTTGTCTATTTTTTTGTACTGAGACTCTGCATAATTCCTATCTAGTTTTCTTTTTCCAGCAGTTGTTAGTTTGTTCTAGCTTCCAAAGATAGATCTGTCAAGACAAACATCTCTCACCTTCTCTGGTTTCCAATTGGTAGGGAAAGTGGTGGATGACCTTTTTGGCCGAAAGTATAATAGGCAGCCACATGTTCTGGTTTCCACTAGTTTGGTGGAACAGGTGGCAAGATGATGACATCTGTCTTTTTTGTACAGTGACAACACAGTAATAGGATTTACCCCTTTTTTATTTACAAAAAAAAATTAATTTCACTTGATAATTTGCACTATATCATAGTTAATCAATATATATAATCACTTTCCTTCATATCATTTCTTCAATTAATTAATACACCGAATCATTTTTCATAGTGTTATCTGAAATCAATGCACCCTATCGTTTTGTGTTATATCATTATTATTGAAATCAATGCACCCTATCGTTTTATGTCATATTATTGTTAAAATGAATAAAACTATTTGTTTATTCTAATTCATTTTCCATTGTATAATCACTTAAATCAATGCATGTTGTTTTGCATTATGTCATTATTGAAATCAATGCAACTAACTGCTCTAAATCATTTATCATTATGTCATCATTAAAATAAATGCATTGCATTGTTTTGCATTATGCCATTATTGAAATCATAGCAACTAGTTGCTCTAAATCATGTTATCATTGTACCATCTCTAAAATAAATGCACCCTATTGTTTTATCATTGTTGAAATCATTTCAACTCTGTTATTTCTCTAAATATTTTTTCAATATCGTCATTGAAATCGATATGGTCTATTGTGGTGTGTTATATCATTATCATTGAAATCAATGCACCCTATTGTTTTATGTTATGTTATATTATGCTATATGATTTTTCATTGTATAGTCACTTAAATCAATGCATATTGTTTTGCATTATGACATTATTGAAATCAATCAAACTAATTTCTCCTTCAATTCGAACATTCTCTTTTTGTATTTTCTCTTAGGTGGGACTGATATAAGATAAATCTGGTATAAACCAAATAGGTAACAAAGTGGGAACAAGATTAACTACTGGAGAAGAGGTTGAGCTTGGGATAACCCTTTCACTCTAGCATGCAAACAATGATTGTCTACCACAGGCCTAGTACTAATACATTAACCGTGTGGGTATTCCAATTAATGACCGAGATACAATTTATCAGAAGAAAACATGCACGCGATAAATGATGGAAAGTAAAATAATTCACTTAACTCTAATCATCAATGACATAATAACACAACGATTTATCTTCATCATTAAAGAAAAGAACTGTAAAACATTGAATCAGATAACTTATCAACAGATTTAGTAGTTCTTACTCGTTACAACATCCATTCATGAGATGAAATAAGAAATAATTCTTCTCCACATCCAATCATACATGCTTTCGATGAAAAACACAAAGGTGTGCTCGATACTTAACTATTATGGCACTTAACTATTGCAACATAGCCCGAGCTTTGATCAGGTGCTCCATGAACTGTCGCACTTGACCTGGCACCATGTCTGTCACCTTTTCTATTTCCTCAGCTCATGATGAGTCTTGTTTGGCATGCGACTTGACTATGTCATGAAATTTGAAAAAGTCATCGGGTGTGCCAAACTCGGGGAGCCTGATGTCTTTCATTACCTGGTTGATCTTGATCTAGATTTTCTTGCACTTGGTTTATTTCTCTTGGATTTCCCGATGAGGTTCCTGAGCCATTTTTGCCCAATATTTAGTCGATTTCTTTATGTGATCAAGGATGATCTCTTTTAACACTCGGATGTCGTTCTCTTCTGTATCTTGTCCCTATTGAACCGCACTAATATATTCGACCCTTTCCACGACTGCTTGTGATTTCTCGTACCACCTCTCCATATCTTTGCATGTGTCCAACTCCATGAGGGTGTCTTCTTGCAGCTTAGTTATCCTTACAGTGAATATGTGTCGTTCATCTGTAAACTTGTTGTAGGCCTCCTTGAATTCTCCCCTTCGGTACACTATGGCCTGTGTGGTGTCCTGGTAATATTTCTCCAAGTGGTGCAAATGTTCCAATTATTTCAAAGCAGCAACCAGCTCCTCTTCATCCCTTTCTTCTCTGTTAATGGTGGCATCTATGATTTCCATCCCTACGCCGATAAGTTAGGGAATCTTGGCATGCTCTGTGTTGATCATATTTTCCTTCGTGGTGACGATGATGGAGCGATCTAGAGTGATCCTCCTTTTCTTGGTAGTCCTTTGCACAATAGTTTTCCTTTTCTGGTCATAAGAGATGGCATGTATGACAGCGATTTCATCCACGGGTTTGGGATTTGCTGATCTCCCCAAGCGAGAATATTTCCCAGGCTCCTGATGGTATATATTTGTTCAATACTGGGGTATTGAACTTCTTCCCTGTGTTCTGAAGTCCCTGTTCGTGCTCGAATCGTCGTCGGGTGAGCAAGAATGGGAGCACTAGCATGCCCTGTTGGGCTCAGCAGGGCAGAACAGGTTTGCTGTGGATCAAAATGGGTTAACAGAGAATAGAAACCAAACGAAATAAAATCTACCTAAGAACTGAAAAGAAAATAACATTACAACCATAAACAAAACTTCAAACGTGAGACAAGGGAGTTCCCAGTGGTTTCAAGGCTTGATCTATTAACAAAAAACCAAAGCACAC
>SNQJ01S0110395.1:29070-52344 GCA_010110895.2 Picea sitchensis
TGTTCATAGTCCAACTCCTGGACGTGCGTCCATCCTGCTACAGTGAGGTTGATTGCTTCAGGGAGCCCCTCTTCCAAATCCACTTCGACGCAAATACGGGCGCAGGAATATTGGTCCTTTCTTGCTGCTTGATCTATGTATTTCCCCAGGGCGTTGCCGATTATCTGAAGGGATTGCTGGTTCCAACAATGGAGGGGGAGGTGAGGGAGCCTGACCCAAACCGGGACAGCTGACGGAATATCTTGAGTTGGGTCAAAATCTGGCGACCACTTATTTAAATACAGTCCCTGAGGGCCCATAAAATATGGTCCGTTTCTGAATATTAGTCCTCTGTCTTCCGGGCATTAAAAAACAAAGACGAAAAAACCCTTCCCTACAAAATAGCTTTTGACCCCTTCCTTGATCAGAGGCTTCCAATTCCTTTGAGTCCATTCCTCCACCGATTTGGGGGATGACCAGAGGCCAGTAAACTGACCAATGAGACCTTTCTCTGCCAGATTCAATGCAGCTTTACAAGTCTCTGCTTCCGGCAAGGCCACCGAAGGGATAGAGGCCATCTTCTTCACGAACTTCTGTTGGCTTGCAGTGGGAGGGCGTTTCGGTCCAGATGCAATCATGTTCCTGAACGCTGAGACCTCCGGGGGCGGATCTGGGTCCCCAGGGCCTTCCATAGCAAGTACACGAGGAGTCAAACCGAAGAGCTAAGGGCCTCAAGGGAGCGCAGAGCCGGCCTGAGAACCGGATGCGGGATTCGCCTCAGAGCTCGAAAAAACAAAATGTAAGTAAACCAATCTTAAAAACAAAGTCTTCTTCACAGGTGTTGTTGAAAGGGCTAACAATTAGAGTTTTGTTGGTGCGTTGAACCCTGGGTCTGCCTTGATCGTTGGAAATCTCGTCCAAAAGAACCGGTCGACACAAGTCACAGGGTTCATAGTCGACCTCACAGGGAAGTGTGTCAAAGGGATGCAGATGAACTTGGCAAGCTACCTCGTCAACGAGTTGGAAAAGGACTGTCGCAAAGCGCAGGACCAAGGCTATGATTTTCCCTTTAGTTGGTTGTTGATCTTAATAGAATTTGTCGCTTGGGAGATGCCAAAGGGAGAGACATTCCCTAATGTCGAACCATTGAAAACCATTGGTTGCATGGTTCTCCACCTTGTGGTATACGAGTAACATGGCGAAGCAATGAAAATCGAACGCGGTGTTCCACGCTTACTATAGCTTAAGCACGCCATTGAATCATTCCCCCGAATGACCCCAAACAACTTGCATACATACAAGACATTAGCGAAGTTCCATGTCGATCGACACTTCATATACATCACCATGTGCATGGATGAAAGTAAGGAGGAGTTGTAGTCGTACTATAAATTAACTGACGAAGACATGGAGGAGATAACCAAGGAATGGATAGCCAAATTCCTTGTACCAGTCAAAGAAGCATAAATATCTGACCCCGATATCATCGGAATTCCTTTGGTCACCCAGACGAAGTATCATGGATAGAGCAGTGCAAAGAAAAAGAAGAAAAAGGAGGAAGTGTAGGATACATACAGTGAGGAGAAGGACAACACATCGAAGGAAACTACGCCTGACTCACCTGAAGGAGGAGGAGGTGATGAAGTAAACCAAGAGGAGGAAGGGGAAGAAGACAAGAAAGAAAAGGGCGAAGTGAAACCACCAAAGGATCCCCTTATAGAGTCTGAGACATCAAAGAAAAGGAAGGTTTCTTTGCAGAAACCCTCAGCGCAGAAGAAAACCCGAGTGAATAAGCCTCAGTCGCAGAATGTTCTCACAATGGATGATGTTGATCTCATCATCATAGCTGTAGAATATGCTTCGGAGGATATCTTGTAGCAACACGAAGCAAAGCATGAGACGATGTATGAAATAATAGAAAAGAAGCTCAAAGACATCCAACAAGATATCCAATCGATCCGTGTAGTGTCTACTGCGCCATCCTCAATAGAAAATAGAAAATTGGGGGATGATCCCACTCAGTTGCGAAGATTAGCAGATGCAACAGAGGTTTGAATTCGTTGAGCCCAAGAAGAAAAAGAGCAGGCCACAGAGGCATTGAAGCAAGAAAAAGAGGAGGTCCTAGAGTAACTTCGAGTTGCGCAGCAAGAGAAAGATGACATTAGAGAAGTTCGAGGAGGATGAAGAGAAAATCCAGAAAGAGAAATACCAATTGCTCACGGAGCAGACTGTGGTCAAGGAAGCTGTGACTACAAAAATTCGCTCTGTGCCCGACTTGGCACAGATGGAAGAAGAGACAACCGAGAACCAAGTGGGGAAGCTCACTGAGGCCATTCAATAGCTTCAAGCAAGAGTAGTAGAGTTAGAAATTCAAGAAGTGCGGGATCAGAGGGAAGAAACTGTCAAGAGAGCAATCGAAAGAATCAGGGCGTTGTCCTCAGAATGTAAGCAACTAAGTAATCAAAGTGCATAGACCTATGAGCACCTTGCAGAAGACCTGGAGCTAAGGGCATTGGAGGCACATCTCTAAGAGGCGAAGCAACATGCATCGATTGTGAAAGCGCAGATGAAGTTGTTTACTGTATTAGAGAATATGAAGAGATCGTAGGAGCATCGCGTAGTTCAAAAACATATCACTGCCATCTAGAGCAGAGTTATGGAGGTCACACAGAGACTCTAGCTGGTGCATGACGAAGCCTGCACACTTTTTGAAGAGATTGAGGGACAAGGCTCATAGCTGGAATAAGTGGTTGCAACAGTGGAACAATTCCTGGAAGGGCCTGTCACCGAGCAAGTCATTCAGGAGTTCGTCGAGAAGGAGGCTTTGGCGAAGCAACAAGTCGAGGCAGCTTGAGCTAAGATCGAGGCCTTCGAAGCAGTATTACCCAGATCAGAGTGAATCGGGATGAGTCACATGTGAGTGTTGGGGGCCTTTTGTACCCCGACCAATTTCTGTGGAAAAGTTGGTCGTGTTTGACAATTTTTGGGACTTCGATAGGCTGGTCAAAGATGGAGCACCCAGGCGAAGCGGAGATCGCGAGATCTCTCCCTTTTTGGGATCTTTTTGGGTTTTAGGGTTTATGTAACGGGTATGGGATGTCGTGCGATGGGTTTACCCATGATTAGGCCCTTTATAAATAAGTAGCTAGGTGATGTAAGAAGAGGCCTTTGGCTAATATCTAGTGTTAGCTATGTGCAAACAATTGTAATTGGCTTAGTGCAAGGGAATGTGCTAAGACTTGTAGAGCTAAGTGCAAGAGTATTGTAAGACACTTTGTGCACAGACTATGTAAGGTTGTGTGCCATGACCTAATTTGGGGAAGGAGGATATGGTGAGGTGCATGCATATCTCTTTTCCTTTGTGGAGTAGCTCTGTGGCTTATTGCACAGGAGAAGAGGAATGTAGGAAAGATTGAAGATCAATAAATAAGAAGAAGAAGTTGGTGGATGTAGCACCACACTAGGGTGAACCATGTATATCCTGTGTTGTTGTGATTTTTGCAATGTTTCTCATGATGTTTATGTATCTATTTTCTTGGTGCACTATTCTTGATGTGTGATAGGTAGATCCATTGATGCTTAGTTCTTTATCTATGAATAAATTCTACATCTTCTCGGATGTTATGTGCTAAATGATTAGATGTGCTTAATCTTTATTATTACTGCGTTGATCTATAATACAGGTTAAATCTGAGATGTGAATAAGGATCATAACCTAATGTGTATTTTTGGCTAAGTGCTCTGTTAAGTGTTGTAATCACATATCTGTGTCCTAGCTAAGTTGTAGACACTTGATTCCTGCAACCCCCCCTGCCTCTACCTCGGGTGAGACTTCATTTGCTTCACAGGTGTTGTCGAAAGGGCCGATAGTTAGGGTTTTGTTGGTGCGATGTTGAAGCATCGAACCCTAGGTCTACCCCTGTGCCAATAGTGAGCCAAAATAAAGTTTCTTCAAACTCAAACTTGACTTTTTCATCATGCACTTGAATGAAAGAATCTTCGACATTCTGAACTAGTCCTTGTTAACAACCTTATTTTTGAAGATGATGACGATGATGATGATGATCAACAACTATTACATAAGCATATCAGTGATGTAGATTCATATTCAAGTGTAGATGAAGATCAACTTTATCTTTCTAACCCAATCATCAGACCTTCAAAAGAAATAAGGAACAACAAGCATAGAAAAAGTATCTATTATGAAAAGGAAGTCACCTTTCATATTTCATATTATATCAATCCAATCCATTTCTAGAGTGTTGGATTTCTTTAAGAAAGTTCATACTCACTTTCTCCAGTTCAAGAGCATATTTTCAAATGCCAACATTGTCAGCGAGTTGGCCACATGGAAGATTAGTGCTTCAATCTTCATCCTTGTGAGCATTATGGAAAGAACAATCATACCTCAGAGAGATGTTCTAACCACAAGAAATATGAATTATTAAAGAACTAGTATGGGTGGATCACTTCTTGGAAATGGTCAACAACAGTAAAAAAGACATCTAAATTTGTGTGTCCAACATAACCAATTAATTAATCATATCAAAACATGGTTGTAGGTAATCATCCAAGCGGTTAGGAATGGAGCAATTCCTCGGTGAGTGGTGATAGAAGAACTCAATGTAAAAATAAAAAGATGAAATGTTGATACATTTGCTTGGGGTCATCGAGGTGATAATTCCCATGCTATCGGGCTTGAGAGAATGCCATCTAGGCTATATCTAACACACACACATTAATGGCTGAAGGGAATCCTCTAATTCTCTACAAAGGTTCAATACCAATCTGAGAAACTATTCCAAAGACTGAGTAGAAGGTGAATCAAAACATGGGAAATAAAACACCCATCATAAGACACCAACTATCTAACAACTAAAGCAATGCTATGTGGTGAACATCCCCATGTTTAARTAGAGCGTACAATGCCAACAATGCTACAACTATTAATTTAGTGATTCAATGATTATTTAATGGTAAATACCACTCTACTATGCATGTTTGATGAATGGAGTATACACAAGTATATCCAAAAAATAAATAAAACATCTGAAAGAAAATTCATTCACACAACGATTAGGCCACCACATAGTATAAAAAACAAAGATTAATTTTTTTCGAGAAATTACTTACAAAGGGTGAGTTATGCATGCTCATAAATCTCAGGCACTGTTACTCACTAAAAATATTGTAGATGGCCATGGATCAGAGGCACCTTCACTCATCTTGGACATGATCCTTGATGTTGGAGATATTACACACTCACCTAGTAATTCTTTTTCCTAAGTTCACTAGTCTAATATTGAGGGCGTTATCCATAGATGAGAATATTCTCTCTTGAGAATATTTCCCTACAAAATAGTGCACTTCCTATAAAATAGGGTTTCTTCCCTCTTCATTTTTGACTCAGTTACACTTCAATAAGACTAGTGAAGGAAAATCATGCATGAAAACCTTAGTTTTATCATCAGTAGTTGCATGTTCACCTCCATTTTCTCACTAGGAGGTTGTATATCACATCCATGTGGCTAAGAGGGCACATATCATGTGTATGCATGTGTTTCTCTCACCTCCACATAAGTTACTTAGTTAACTAATTATTGCATGAAACAATTAACAAGGATTAGGTGAAAAATAACTCTAGCTTCTGTTAGGAGTGTCCAAATTGTTATAGCCTCAGTTTCCACCCTACAGGGCTAGAAGGGAATCTGGTAAAAGATGAAATCCAAGACATATCTCTACCTCAGGACTTGATACATTTTTTAGGGTCGTCGCGAGACATAGAAGAGAAAACAAGTGACGATTGTCGTTGGTAAACTATATTGGAATAAGAGATGACCCCTACAACCTTCTAGATACGTTAAGTTACAAAGAAGTAAGCGACGATGATGTGAAGAGAGAGTATCACAAAGTAAAACTGACATAGGGATGTGTTGAGAACTCAACACACCCTAAAAATCCTATGTCAAATTTATACTTTTTGGGTACCACTTGATCTTTGCATTGTCTGATTTGATTTCATTTTTTGTGAAAATGTTTTGCCTTTTCTTTATTATCATGACTCTCATTATATTTTCAGACTATTTTCATACCTTTGAAATCCCATGACTTGAAAATCCTTACACCTGAAGAAAGAAGCAAGAGCCAGAACACTGCACCTGACACATTCAGTTTTAACATCGAAAGGAATTTAAAATGGTAAAGAAACACTCGGGAAATCTCAGTCGTCGAGCGCCAATATTCATCGTCATCAGTTAAAATCAAGTTTTGTTTGTGAAAATGTTTTATAAAAGGATATTTCCGATAGCCAATTCCTCTTTGACATCGGTAAAAGACGAGGGAAATAGTCATTAATCCAGAAGGAAATGATATCTTCGATAGTCAATACCCGACATGCCTATCAGAATTGGGGAAGACCTAAGAGGATCGTGACGGACTTAGTGACCACACTAAAGAGGTCCCCGATCGCCCCCCGATGCACTTTGGCATCGACCCTTTTTCCAGGAAGCTAATCCGTAGAAAAACATGTGATAGGTATCGTCGATCGCCGATCCTAGATACTTTTCGACATCAACACTTTAAGGTATGTTTTAAACTGAATGACTTAATGAAAACTCCCACTCTGATTAATACACACGGATTAGGCCACATGTCTTCAACACCACGTGTCTTTGCCAGATTGGAGAATCGCAAGGTCTATTTTTACCCCGAGTCATTCTTGGTTCCATAGGTCCAAGTCACACCTCCGAGTCAGTTTTTCCACGTTAGCATTGTACGATGAGATTGATCGGTGTAAAAATTTTTGCGAGGGACATCGACACAAACATTCATAGTGCTTCCCTGATCCCTGATCCACCCCCTGAGAAAGCGACACGATGGGGCATTTTAGCACTAGATACGATTAGATTCAAATAATTTAAGGGACTAATTAATACCTAATCCCACATTGGTTTCTACCTCGTATGCCAATCAACATGACCATTTGAAATCACCGATAGACCTCATCACCCCCGTGCCTCTGGCGTCAACTCATGATGAATTTAAGTTACAAATATTTGGTGACAGATTTGTTTTAAATTGCACTCATCACCCGACTTCAATGGTTGATGTGACACGGTAAGTTCTTCTCTGGTTTAAATCCTCTTGAGTTGTGGTAAGCATAATCATTCTACGCACTAAGAAATTCATAGCATCTGGAGAAACGAGATGAGCAATTCGAGAGCTGCAGAGAGCCCGTGAGTATCAAATAACCAGGTTTAGCAATATTTATAGGTATGTACCAAGTTTATTATTTTACATGTTTACAATTCATATATATTTTTATCCAGTGTTTTTTTGTACACAGTCTCTAAAGATTTATTTTGATGGCAGAAACAACACCTCCAAGAAAGCCGACCACTAAACGATCGTCGAGGGCGTCGAAGCTGAAAGAACCAGAATTAGTTGAAGGCTTCTCTCCAGGGGTCACAAGACAATTGGAATTCATTCAAACAACGAAGTCGGTCATTAAAACATCGAAAAAGAAAGCTTTCGTTCAGCCTCTGACCTTTGGAGATACAGAGGCAAGCACAGGATCCAAAACGACACTCCCGCATTGGGGAGAACTCTTTAGGAAAATTAGTCAGGAGGAATAACCAGAATACATCCCACATAGTGATCTTGATGTTAGAGCACTCGACGATGAAGTTTTCTCAAACATCTAGCGGTCATACCTGCATATGGTGGCTAGAAGAACCGTTGTCTTTCCCTATGTCGAACTCTTGAAGTGGCTCATTGACCACATAGACACACAAAAATGTTTGATCAACGACGACAATGGTGGGTGTGTCGGAGTGTTCCTTCTGGTGGAGGTCCTGAAGTATTACAAGCTTAGAGACCTTGAGGAGCGACTAAACACTGATTTCGTCGTAAAATTCTATGAGTGCTACGACACGAGCCAGGTGATGGCCTCATGGTGGAGAGAAGATAAGAAATACACTAACTGGAGCACTGACTGGTACTAGATGACCAACTTAAGGGAGCCATACATCTACCTAATGGCTCTAATCTAACGATTGTATGGGGAGAAAGACTGCTCCAGATTTTCATAGGAATGGATGCCTCTATCTTACACAGTGGCCATTTTCGGAGAGGTTTCAACTGGGGAGCCATCATTTCCAAGAAGTTGAGCATCTGCATACAACAAGGTCATACACCGAAGGAAGGAGAGACACCAGCCTTCTACACGGCTTCATATTTACTAGATGTCATGTGTGCCAGAAACATTTTTTCCAGCATGAACCTGAGATGGCATGTCGTAGGACTCTCGGTTCATGTATATTTCAACATCCTATGGGAGAACAGGTACAAAAAATCTTACTCTCTCATCTGCGATGAATTCATCGCACGTATTTATTTTATTATTTTCAAGAAAGAGTGTCTGAGACTATCAGTTGCGGCCTAGAAGATGATATAAAAGGTAGGCCACTGGTACTTGGATGAGCGCAATACCTACATTAGGGTGTTTGGGGCCACTAGAGCACCTCATCTCCTATCGGTGCATGTCCCTGACCGTCTTGTAGTGGAGGGATATGCTACTAGACCATCCTGTAAGGCTACAATGCCACCCTGGTCAAGGATAAAAGGAGAGAGTTTATACGTTAAGGATTCCATGTAGGCTTCTAATTGGTGAAAGACACCGCTCAAGACAAACAAGAAGGGTTGAGCCAATTGGATTTCAAATTCCAGACTGGTTGATTCTGCAAGGATGGACCAAAGGGTATGGTCCTGAAACACGCTTCTCAAGTGTTGTCCTGAAGGCCATATGCCCATAAGACATTTGAAGATGAAGTCTTCATAGAAAATGCCCAAGACTGGGACGAGGTAGTGGCAAGGATGGTCGACCCCAAAATGACCAAGTTCAGAGCCATGAGTATGGATGAAAAAATGACAACCATAGAGAAATCAACTCAAGAGGCCCTCAAAGATAGAGACGAAATGATAGCGGTCAAAGAAACAGTTCCACTGGTAGCGACTGAAGCAGTAGAGGTCCCCCTGGTAGCCCCGGTGAAATATAGAGGTTTCCCTATGACTCAGGAGGTGCGAGAGAGGGGGTTACTCATGATAGAATAGGCACAACAGATAATTGATTAGCTACAAGATGACCCAGACCTCAAAGGAATGACAAGGTCCCCTGCCAACAACCCATATGAAATATAGNAATCACAACGCCACAGGTCGAATCACCGATGGGTGTTTCAACTCTACCAGAGACAGTCGGGGTATCAGTGGGAGCAAGTGTGCCAGACCCCCTTCATGAATTAATAAACATCTATGATGATGAAGAGATCCCAGAGGTATCCATGGTGACCCCTGTACATATAGTAAAGGAAAAGGAGCCAAAGAGGAAATCTTCCCCAGATCTTGATGCTCGAATTCATGTCCTTCCACAGAATGAACAAGAAGTTGAGACTGTCTTAGACACTGAGCTTCCCAATACACTGGAGACCTAAGAAGAGAGTCTGAAGGATGAGATAGATATGTTCGAATAAAAGGGAGAAGCTCCACAGCAAGAAATCGGTGTCTCAACGACTAACAATCAAGTAAGTACTGAGCCTACCCCCGATGCCTCAATTTCAATCGGTACTCAAATTTCCGATGACAGACAAACAAAAATCGGGACTGTTATCACTGAAATTTCGTCTGCACATGGCGACAAGAACTCCACATCATCTGCACACAGCGACAAGAACTCTACATCATCAAAACAGCAATGAAGTCATTCATGGAACTGTTCACAGCATTCCAGAAGGGTCAGAAACTATNGATTGTCGTTGGTAAACTATATTGGAATAAGAGATGACCCCTACAACCTTCTAGATACGTTGAGTTACAAAGAAGTAAGCGATGATGATGTGAAGAGAGAGTATCACAAAGTAAAACTGACATAGGGATGTGTTGAGAACTCAACACATCCTAAAAATCCTATGTCAATTTTATACTTTTTGGGTACCACTTGATCTTTGCACTGTCTGATTTGATTTCATTTTTTGTGAAAATGTTTTGCCTTTTATTTATTATCATGAATCTCATTATATTTTCAGACTGTTTTTAGACCTTTGAAATCCCATGACTTGAAAATACTTACACCTGAAGAAAGAAGCAAGAGCAAGAACACTTCACCTAACACATTCAGTTTCGACATCGAAAGGAATTTAAAACAGTAAAGAAACACTCGGGAAATCTCAGTCATCAAGCACCAATATTCATCGACATCAGTTAAAATCAAGTTTTGTTTGCGAAAATGTTTTATAAAAGGATATCATTGCTAGCCAATTCCTCTTTGACATCGGTAAAAGACAAGGGAAATAGTCATTAATCAAGAAGGAAATGGTATCTTCGATAGTCAATACCTGACACGCCTATCAAAATCGGGGAAGACCTAGGAGGATCGCGATGGACTTAGTGACCACACTAAAGAGGTCCCCGATCACCCCCCGATGCACTTCGGCATTGACCTTTTTTCCAGGAATCTAATCCGTAGAAAAACATGTGATAGGTATTGTCGATCGCCGATCCTAGATATTTTTCGACATCAACACTTTAAGGTATGTTTTAAACTGAATGACTTAATGAAAACCCCGACTCTGATTAATACACACAGATTAGGCCACATGTCTTCAACACCATGTGTCTTTACCAGATTACAGAATCACAAGGTCTAGTTTTACCCCGAGTCATTCTTGGTTCCATAGGTCCAAGTCACACCTTCGAGTCAGTTTTTCCACGTTAGCATTGTACGATGAGATTGATCGGCATCAAAACTTTTGTGAGGGACATCGATGAAAACATTCATAGTGCTTCCCTGATCCCTAATCCACCCCTTGAGAAAGTGACACGATGGGGCATTTTAGCACTAGATACGATTAGATTCAGAGAATTTAAGGGACTAATTAATACCTAATCCCGCATTGGTTTCTACCTCATGTGCCAATCAACACGACCATTTGAAATCACCGATAGACCTCATCACCCCCGTGCCTCCGTCGTCAACCCACGATGAATTTAAGTTACAAATATTCGGTGACAGATTTGTTTTAAATTGTACTCATCACCCGACTTCAATGGTTGATGTGACACGGTAAGTTCTTCTCTGGTTTAAATCCTCTTGAACCATGGTAAGCATAATAATTCTAAGCACTAAGAAATTCATAGCATCTGGAGAAACTAGACGAGTAATTCAAGAGCTGTAGAGAGCCCATGAGTATCAAATAACTAGGTTTAGCAAGATTTACAGGTATGTACCAAGTCTATGATTTTACATGTTTACAATTCATATATATTTTTATCCAGTGTTTCTTTGTACACGGTCTCTAAAGATTTATTTTGATTGCAGAAACAACACCTTCAAGAAATCCGACCACTAAACGATCGTCGAGGGCGTCGAAGCTGAAAGAACCATAATTAGTTGAAGGGTTCTCTCCAAGGGTCGCAAGACAATTGGAATTCATTCAAAAAATGAAGTCGGTCATTAAAACAACGACAAAGAAAGATTTCGTTCAGCCTCTGACCTTTGGAGATATAGAGGCAAGCACATGATTCAAAACGACCCTCCCGCATTGGGGAGAACTCTTTAAGAAAATCAATCAGGAGGAATAACTAGAATACATCCCACACAATGATCTTGATGTCAGAGCACTCGACGATGAAGTTTTATTGAACATCTGGCGGTCATACCTGCATATGGTGGCTAGCAGAACCCTTGTCTTTCCCTATGTCGAACTCTTGAAGTGGCTCATTGACCACATAGACACACAAAAATTTTTGATCAACGATGAAAATGGTGGGTGTGTCGGAGTGTTCCTTCCGGTGAAGTTCCTGAAGTATTGCAAGCTTAGAGACCCTGAGGAGTGACTAAGCACTGATTTCGTTGTAAAATTATATGAGTGCTATGACACGAGCTGGGTGATGGCCTCATGGTGGAGAGAAGATAAGAAATACACCAATCGGAGCACTGACTGGTACTAGATGACCAACTTAAGGGAGCCATACATCTACCTGATGGCTCTAATTTGACGATTGTATGGGGAGAAAGACTACTCCATATTTTCATAGGAATGGATGCCTCTATCTTACATAGTGGCCATTTCCGAAGAGGTTTCAACTGGGGAGCCATCATTTCCAAGCAGCTGAGTATCTGCATACAACAAGCTCAGATACTGAAGGAAGGAGAGACACCAGCCTTCTACACGGCTTCATATTTACTAGATGTCATGTATGACAGAAACATTTTTTCCAGCATGAACCTGACATGGCACATTGTAGGACTCTTGGTTCATGTATATTTCAACATCCTATGGGAGAACAGGTACAAAAAATCTTACTCTCTCATCTGCGATGAATTCATCGCATGTATATATTTTATTATTTTCAAGAA
This sequence comes from Picea sitchensis, assembly GCA_010110895.2. Taxonomy (NCBI): domain Eukaryota; kingdom Viridiplantae; phylum Streptophyta; class Pinopsida; order Pinales; family Pinaceae; genus Picea; species Picea sitchensis. The sequence continues at coordinate 41,465 of SNQJ01S0110395.1, forward strand.
AGAGTGTTTGAGACTATTAGTTGTGGCCCAAGACATGATATAAAAGGTAGGCCACTGGTACTTGGATGAGTGCAATACCTACATTAGGGTGTTCGGGGCCACAAGAGCACCTCATCTCCTGTCGGCGCATGTCCCTGACCGTATTGTAGTGCAGGGATATGCTACCAGACCATCCTGCAAGGCTACAACGCCACCCTGGTCAAGGATAAAAAGAGAGAATTTATCTGTTATGGATTCCATGTAGGATTCTACTTGGTGAAAGACACCGCTCAAGATAAACAAAAAGGGCTGAGCCAATTAGATTTTAGATTCCAGACCAGTTGATTCTGCAAGGATGAACCAAAGGGTCTGGTCCTGAAACATGCTTCTCAAGTGTTGTCCTGCTGGCCATACACCCATAAGACATTTGAAGATGAAGTCTTCACAGAAAATTCCTAAGACTAGGACGAGGTAGTGGGAAGGATGGTCGACCCCAAAATGACCAATTTCATAGCCACGAGTATGGATGAACAAATGAAAACCATAGAGAAATCAAATCAAGAGGCCCTCAAAGCCAGAGAAGAAATGATAGCGGCTGAAGCAACAGTTCCCCTAGTAGCGACTGAAGCAGTAGAGGTCCCCCTGGTAGCCCCAATGCAATATAGAGGTTTCCCTATGACTAAGGAGGTGCGAGAGAGGGGGTTACTCGTGATAGAATAGGCACAATAGATAATTGATCAGCTACAAGATGACCCAGACCTCATAGGAATGACATGGTCCCCTCCCAACAACCCATATGAAATACAGATAGGTCCAAGGGGCTCTAAATTGATAAACATCAATTAAATAGTTGGGTTAGAGGACCTTGAAATCACAACGCCACAGGTCGGATCACTGATGGGTGTTTCAACTCTACCAGAGACAGTCGGGGTATCGGTGGGAGAAAGTGCACCAGACCCCCTCCGTGAATTAATAAACATCTATGATGATGAAGAGATCCCAGAGGTATCCATGGTGACCCATGTACAGATCGTAGAGGAAAAGGAGCCAGAGAGGAAATCTTCCCTAGATCTCGACGCTCGAATTCAGGGCCTTCCACAGAATGAACAAGAAGTTGAGACTGCCTTAGACACTGAGCTTCCCAATACACTGTAGACCTAAGAAGAGAGTCTGAAGGATGAGATAGAGATGTTCGAACTAAAGGGAGAATCTCCATGACAAGAAATCGGTGTCTCAACGATTGACAATCAAGTAAGTACTGAGCCTACCCCCGATGCCTCAATTTCAATTGGTACTCAAATTTTCGATGAGAGACAAACAAAATTTGGGACTTCAGAACACAGGGAAGAAGTTCAAGACCCCAGTATTGAACAAATATACACCATCGGGAGCTTGGGAAATATTCTCACTTGCGGAGATCAACAAATCCCCAAACCCATGGATGAATTTGTTGTCATACATGCCATGTCTTATGACCGGAAAAGAAAAACTATTGTCCAAAGGACCACCAAGACAAGGAGGATCACTCTAGATCACTCCATCGTCGTCACAACGGAGGAAAATATGATCAACACAGAGCATGCCAAGATGCCTTAACTTATCGGCGTAGGGATGGAAATCACAGATGGCACCATGGACAGAGAAGAAAGGGATGAAGAGGAGCTGGTTGCTTCTTTGAAATAATTGGAACATTTGCGCCACTTGGATAAATATTACTAGGACACCACACAAGCCACAATGTACCGAAGGGGCAAATTCAAGGAGGCCTACAACAAGTTTACAGATGAACGACACCTATTCATTGTAAGGATAATTGAGCTGCAAGAAGACACCCTCATGGAGTTGGACACATGCAAAGATATGGAGAGGTGGTACAAGAAATCACAACAAGCCGTGGAAAGGGTCGAATATATTAGTGCGGTTTAACAGGGCCAAGATACAGAAGAGAATGACATCCGAGTGTTAAAAGAGATCAACCTTGATCACATAAAGAAATTGACTGAATATTGGGCAAAAATGGCTCAGGAACCTCATCGGGAAATCCAAGAGAAATGGACCAAGTGCAAGAAAAGTTGGATCAAGATCAACCAGGTAATGAAAGACATCGGGATCCTCGAGTTTGGTACACCCATGGACTTTTTCAACTTTCACGACATAGTCAAGTCGCGTGCCGAACAAGAATCATCATGACCCGAGGAAATAGAAAAGGTGACAGACATGGTGTCAGGTCAGGTGCGACAGTTCATGGAGCACCTGATCAAAGCTCGGGCTATGTTGCAATAGTTAAGTGCCATAATAGTTAAGTATCGAGCACAAGCAATAGAGATAAGAGAGATTCATTTGGCCCCAATGGAACAACATAGATTCCCATATGCCAACACATGCAAGGATCTCTTCATCAAGTGGTCGGAGTACGAGAAGAGTCACCCACTTAAGTGAGATCCTAATATGACTCTTGGAAAGACTGATAGAAGAAAGTGCCATGTGGAAAATTTTGTTTTACTTAGTTGCACTTTAATAGTTATTTTTAGTTAATATTATGTTATAAATAGGAGGATCAACCTATTAGAAAGAGGTCGATGGTTGTTGTAAAGACCCTCATTTTTTGGTTTTGTAAAGAACTATTTCGAAGCTTCCTTTAATTGAGAATTCATGTTTAGGACCTGAGACAAATTTGTGTTTTTCATCGAAAGCGTGTATGATTGGATGTGGAGAAGAATTATTTCTTATTTTGTCTCATGAATGGATGTTGTAACGAGTAAGAACTACTAAATCTGTTGATAAGTTATTTGATTCAATGTTTTACAGTTCTTTTCTTTAATGATGAAGATAAATCGTTGTGTTATTATGTGATTGATGATTAGAGTTAAGTGACTTATTTTACTTTCCATCATTTATCGTATGCATGTTTTCTTCTGATATATTGTATCTCAGTCATTAATTGGAATACCCACACGGTTAATGTATTAGTACTAGGCCTGTGGTAGACAATCATTGTTTGCATGTTAGAGTGAAAGGGTTATCCCAAGCTCAACCTCTTCTCTAGTAGTTAAGMTTGTTCCCACTTTGTTACCTATTTGGTTTATACCAGATTTATCTTATATCAGTCCCACCTAAGAGAAAATACAAAAAGAGAATGTTCGAATTGAAGGAGAAATTAGTTTGATTGATTTCAATAATGTCATAATGCAAAACAATATGCATTGATTTAAGTGACTATACAATGAAAAATGATATAGCATAATATAACATAACATAAAACAATAGGGTGCATTGATTTCAATGATAATGATATAACACACCACAATAGACCATATCAATTTCAGTGACGATATTGAAAAAAGATTTAGAGAAATAAGCGAGTTGAAATGATTTCAACAATGATAAAACAATAGGGTGCATTTATTTTAGAGATGGTACAATGATAACATGATTTAGAGCAATTAGTTGCTATGATTTCAATAATGGCATAATGCAAAACAATGCAATGCATTTATTTTAATGATGACACAATGATAAATGATTTAGAGCAATTAGTTGCATTGATTTCAATAATGACATAATGCAAAACAACATGCATTAATTTAAGTGATTACACAATGGAAAATGATTTAGAATAAACAAATAGTTCTATTCATTTTAACAATAATATGACATAAACCGATAGGGTGCATTGATTTCAATAATAATGATATAACATAAAATGATAGGGTGCATTGATTTCAGATAACACTATGAAAAATGATTCAGTGTATTAATTAATTGAAGAAATGATATGAAGGAAAGTGATTATATATATTGATTAACTATGATATAGTGCAAATTATCAAGTGAAATGATTTTTTTTTTGTAAATAAAAATGGGGTAAATCCTATTACTGTGTTGTCACTGTACAAAAAAGACACATGTCATCATCTTGCCACCTGTTCCACCAAACCAGTGGAAACTAGAACATGTGGCTGCCTATTATACTTTCGGCCAAAAAGGTCATCCACCACTTTCCCTACCAATTGAAAACCAGAGCAGGTGAGAGATGTTTGTCTTGACAGATCTATCTTTGGAAGCTAGAACAAACTAACAACTGCTGGAAAAAGAAAACTAGATAGGAATTATGCAGAGTCTTAGTACAAAAAAATAGACGAGAATTAAGAAGAGTACCAGTAAAAAATAACAAGAAGCTAATCATTGGAACTGGGTGGTTTGTCATCCGAAGTTCCAGGGAGAGTGTCGTCACTAGAATCTAGCATGAAGAGTTTCACACAAGTCAGGAAATGTTGCTTGGTCATTTCATTCGATAATTTTTCAAAAAGCATGTCAATCTGCTTTCTAATGAGAGTGTCCCGATGAAGCTGGTCTGCCATGTGGCTTCTGAGATCGAAAATGAGCTCCAGTTTCTTTGGGATGAAGATACTGGGGGGAGCTGGGTCAAATTCCAGAATTGCATTTAGCGGTGGAGGCACCAAGATGGGGAGGTTCCCTTGCATGGTGCCCGTGGCACCATCCTTGACCACCTTAGCTCCTGCATTATCTTCGTTGGTGTTGTCCTGGAGGGAGGTTCTTGGAGCTATCTRGAGGAGTTCCTCCAAGAATTCCTCCTCAACAATGCATGTGGTGCCTTCCATGGCAACTTGGGTACATGCATTAGCTTTGTTGGTGCCRGAGAACAATAAATCATYTGAGACCATGTAGAGGAAGAATTTTAGTGGAACCTGAATGGGTTCCCCTAGAAATTCCTCCTCAACGTAGGCCATCGGTGGAGTTCGTGGCCTCTCGATGCGCTAATTCCTGGCAATGGACAGGGCCCATTCCAATTGTTGCAGGAGTCTCTATTAGGCAACATAGTTATACCAGGTAGGTCCATGTCTCATCTTACCTCTCTCTCTCTCTCGGCATGCTCGAGCCAAGGGGGAGAAGAATCCACTGAATTACTTCCAGGAGAACCCACTGCACAATAATCCAATTCTCAGAGCGAGCAATGTGGCATATCTCAAAGGTAAAATAATTCTAGCCAGGGCTGGGTGGGAGATATAACCTCGGGGTGGACATGACCATTGTACTCACCCTCCTCCTACCATTAATCCTCAAGACCTCCATTAACTAGACTCGAGGGAGCTGTCCTCCCTTCCCCTGCAAGTAATTAAGGTCACCCTCCATTCAATACTGAGGTGAGGGATGAGGGTTGGCCATATCTATGTTTGAAGTCATGGGAGGGTTGTGTGGCCTCCTTCTACTATGTGTCACCCCATCCGGGACTAGATAATATTTTCTGGCCAAGTCTAGACAACAGTCTAGTGGCCTGGTCTATGGAGAGGTTTGAGTGTTCCATTGGATCAACTCTTCCTTAGAATCCACACCCTCATTTTCCAAGCAATCAACTATTTTTCTAGCATCTATTTTCACATGGGAGGGGGTGAGAGTGGGATGGGGTTGTAAGAGGGACTTGAATTCTTCCAGCAGTCCTAATAGTCGCCAGTTGGGTGAGACATTCGAAGTGTGTGTGAATGATTTTGGTGATAAGCTTGATGATGGTTTGGGAATCACCTTCCACTATGAGCTGGTGGATGTTATGATCAATTGCTAGCGACCCCTCTAAGAAGGCTCTAGAGCTCTATTTCATTGTTTGTGTTGAGTACCAAATATCCTGCTTCGTAATGTAGAATTTTTCCCTCATCATCTCTTAGGACCACTCCAAAGCCTGTCAATCCAAGATTCCCTTTAGAATTACCATCAAATTTCAGTTTAAGAAAACTTGGAGGAGGGGGGGACCAAGTGCACGGACTATGACTGATCTTAGTATTGCAAGTATCCTTCTTTTTCGATCCATCAGTGAGATTGAGATGCCAGGCCTATAGGATGTGGATTTCTCCAGCATTGCATTTAAGGTCCTCCTGGGTCCAATGCTCATCCCTTATTGTTTCCTGAATCAGGTTTATGATTCTATCCCAGGTTGAGTGAAGGGGGGAAGAAGTGGAGAGAAAAATCCTTTTGTTTCTCTCTTTCCATATTTTCTAAACTGTGAAGCCTGGTAATAACTGCCAGATGCGGTCTAGGATTAGATTTTGGTAGGAGATCAAGTCCCAGTTTTCCACAGTGCTTATGATGTTAGCCCGATTTCTATTGGAGAGGCGCATTAGTTGTGTCGCCAAGTCCCAGATGGCCTCACTGTGGTTACAATGGTTAAATATGTGATCCATTGTCTCTTCCTATTGCTGATAGAGGGGGCATATTGAAGGGCATACAAACCCTTGTTTTCAAAGATTGTCCCAATTAAGTATACGGTTTTGGGAAATAAGCCAGGAATATTTACACTTTTAGCCAAAACTTTGGTTTCCAGATCTTGCTCCAGATGTGCTCCTTTGCTTGCTCTTGGTAATTTTCTTGTAGATGATAAGCCTCTTTGACTGAGAATTTACCTATTGGGGAATTCCCCCATTTGAGTATCTATGTTGCTTCCCTGATATGTATTTTTCTCTGATTTACACAGTCTCTCCAGACCTGTTGGTCCATCTCAACCTGAAGGTGTAATTCACGAGGTTCAATTTTCCAGCTGCGCTAGGATCAATGCAGTGCATTTTCTTTCCATATATCCTTTACATGTAGGGAGTCCCTTGATTTAATTTGTTGATATAGAGGGTTGAGGTATTCAATAGAGGTTAGAGGCGATTGTTGCTTCCAGGAGTCTTGTTAGAACATGGAGTGTTCTCCATTCCTGATCTCCCAGAAAGCATTCTTTTGTATGAGTATTCGATATTCCAAGCCGTATTCCAGATATTAGATCTCTGAATTCGATCATTGAATCTAATTAGCAACTCTTCTCTGGTAGTGGGTGCATATTTTCTTTTCTAGATTCTTTCCTAGATTTTTGTGGGGTGCTTGAGCCAATGCCACCAAAGTTTTTCCCCCATTATTCATTTGAGTTTTCCTGGATCTATGAGCCCTACTCCCCCTAAATATTTAGGCCTGCATATTTTATCCCATCCCACCAGTGCCCACTTTTTGTTCGGGTGATGTCCATGCCACAGGAAGCTACGCTGGATGTTTCTAATGGCTCTGATGACATATTGGGGGGCTGCTAGAGTAATGAAGAGGTAATTTGGCGGATCTTGGAGAACAGATTTTAAAAGAACCAGGTGGGATGGAAGGTTAAGTGATGTAAAGGTCCAGTTACTAATCCTGTTAGAGATGGAGAGCAGTAAACTTTCCCAGGAGATGTTGTGTGTGGTTTCTCCTGTGAGGGGAACACCTAGATAATTGGAAAGAAGGGATCTCTTGGAGATGCTCAGAAGTTGGGATATGTGGTTTTGAATTTCCACTAGGGTATTGAAGAAGTATAGCTGTGACTTATCAAGGTTTAAGGTCGTTCTTGAAGATTCAAAAAAGTCTGTCAGGATTAATAGTCTCTTGGGTGGTTGGTGTGTTCATCAGAAGGGTATCATCGAAAAATTGACTGTGGGAGGGGGAAAGCTAGAGGTTGTAGGAAGGTAGGCCTTTAAGAGATCCTTCCTCAACTGAGGCTTTGATGTAGCACCCCAGTCCTTCCGCCAATATGACAAAAAGGAAGGGGGAGAGGGGGTCCACTTGTTGAATACCCCTGGAGAGAGAGAAGGGTTGGGAGGACACTCTATTAACTAGGATAGGGAAGAAGGATGAGGAAGTGAGCCACATGATCCAATCCACCAATATATTATCAAAGCCAAAGGCTTCGAAGAAGGAGTACATGTATTGCCAACTGATTTTGTCAAAATATTTGGAGAGGTTGAGTTTGATGAGCATACCTGGGGATCCTGTTGCTTTCAGCGAGTGGATGAATTCATGGGCCAGGATAACACTATCCATGATTTTCCTGCCTTCCACATAGCCAAATTTCTCCTTGGAGATGATGTATGACAATATCGGTTTGAGGTGCAGTGAAATGACCTTAGTGATGATTTTGTAGATAAAATTGCAAAGTTCTATCGATTCAAATTGATTAGGATGCGTTACCCTTTCTTGCTTTGGAACAAGAGTGAGGAAGGTGGAATTGAAGGTTGAGAGAACACTCCCCAAAGTTCTTGATTCCTCCACAACTTTCCAGACTTCCTCTCTGATCATCGACCAACAGTAGTGGAAGAAGTCTGTCGTGAAATCATCCAACCCTTAAGCTTTACCTAGGGGCATCTCTTTGACTGCTTTATCCACTTCCTCTTGGGTGATGGGCCTTGTCAGGGCTTCATTCTGTTCATGTGTGACCAGGGAGGGTATGTTCCTGGTGATCTTGAAAATAACGAGCATTATGTCTTCAATGGGTTATGTTAGGAGGTCTTTGTAGTAGTTTCTCAGTTCCTCTTCTATGCTTGCATGGTCCTTGATGGGGTTTCCCTGACCATCTTCTAGTTGAGTTCTTTGGTTTATGTATCATCTGTGAACCATGGATCTGTGGAATAACTTGGTGTTCCTTTCGCCTTCTTTAAGCCACTGTACTCTAGATTTTTGCCTCCAAAGTATTTCCTCCTGTTCTTTTCTCTCTTCTAGTTCTGATCTGAGTTCCTCATCCTCCCTCATTAAGGATGTCATTCTGTCCCCAGTAATAAATATATTTTGCAATGTTTTCGGGCATTGCTCAATTTCCTCCTTTCTTTGCAGAATGTTCCCAAATACATTATTATTCCATCTCTTTAGTTGTGACTTAAAGTTTTTTAACCTTTGTTGGAATTTGTACATGCAAGTGCCATGGTCTATTCCTACTTGCTCCCACCATAATTTTGAAATATTTTGAAAGTATGCGTGAGTGAGCCAAAACTTCTCAAATATGAAGGGTTTGAACTTGGGTGTGGCTTCGATATCAAGACAAAGCGAGACTAGCTAGTGATCCAAGCCAATTTTTGGGAGAATGTTGGCTTCGATGATCAGATCCTCCAACATCAAGGATTCTGAGATGAGGAAACGATCCAATATACATGCCACATGTTGATTCCCATAATTGTGATTGGAGAAGGTGAAGATACCATTTCTAGTTTCTATATCTATTAGATCGAGTTGATCTATGAGGGTTCAGAACTTACCACTATCTTGGTCTAGCAACTCAGTCCCTCCTATCTTTTCCTCCATCATTAAGATGATATTTAAGTCACCACCAAACAACCAATTCTGTGAACCTGACAACATCTTGATAGTAGCTATTCTTCCCATAAACAAATCTTTGTCTTGTGCACTTTGATATTCTTCCCATAGTAGCTATTCTTCCCATAAACATACCTTCTTTGATAGACCCGATGACTTTGAAGTGAGTCGTGACCATGCCAACCATGGAAAAGGGTTGACATATGATGACTATATCTAGGTTCCACAAGGTTTCCAGGCCTCCTGTAGCTCCATTTGAGTCAGTGTGAATGGAGTCACAGGCTCTCCAACAACGGCGAAAAATTTCCTCGTCTTCTTCCTCGACACATTTTGTTTCCTATAAAAGGAGAATGTCTGGATTTTCAACACGAATATAGTCTTGAAGATTTCTTTTCTTGGATATTCCATTAAGCCCTCTTATATTCCATGTTATAATCTTCATCATGATGAGTTATGAGGTGGATTTAGATATCCCTCTGTGAGTCTCTGGATCTTCCATGAGTTGAGAATATAGTTTCCTAACTCCTTAATGAGTTGATGTGTAGATTTTCACCCTCGTCACTTGCTTTCATAGGAGGTACATTTGAGCTCAGTGGTCGGGTATAAGGTGATCCATAGTATTGAGGTGGAACCTGCAGTAGAGTCGATAAATACTTTATGCACCTTTCTGAGTTATTCCACTAGGATGGTTTGTAATTCCTTTCTATTGAAGGATTCCTTCGGTTTTTCTAGATCTATGTCTACCTGATCTTTCTCATCAAGATTCATTAAAGTGTCCCTCCCCCTCCTCTGGATTTTCCATATTTTGTTGGCCTTCTGGGCTTGTGTCTTGGTTTTTTTCTTTTCCTGGTTTCATTTGATTCTTAGCTTTACCCTTTTCCTTGTCCTGGTTGTATTTTTTGTGTGGATCTCCAACCTCCTCTTCCTCTGGGAGTTGATTAAGAATTTCGAAGGATTTTTTGGTGGGGATATTATGAGTTCCTTATTGAGTTTGTTTTTTGGGTGGATGTCTTTTCCTGCCTTTGATTGTAGTATAACCTTCCTTTTGCTTCCCCCTCTCCTACTTTTGGTTTCTAGACATTCAAGGGAAAGTCACGGAAGAGGTGGCCATGCTCGTGGAACTTATTGCAATGGAAATGAATGTGCTTATAGTCCATCATTTGATTCCATTCCTCATCCTGGTATTCTAGGGTTACTGAACCTAGTAGAGCCTTTGATATATCCATGTAAACACATATTCAAGCGTAGGAAGTGTATTTCCTCTTCTTTGTGGCTTCTGAATATTTCACATATCTTCCCATAGTGTTTCCTATTACCATTAGGATTTCCTCCAGCTAGAACTCCTTTGGTAGGGAATATAGTCATATCCATACCAGATCCATTGTGAAGTCTTCTTTCTCTGGGCTGAAATGGTCAGTCCAGAATCTGAGGAATAACTAAGCAAAGTTGTATAAGTATGGCCTGTTACACGTCAAAATTACTCAACTGGATAAGTGTCGCATGTTCCTCTCAATTGTCGTAAGTGTCACATCTTCCTTACAAATTTCGTAAGTGTCGCAAGTTGTTCACAAGTGTTGCAAATGTTGTTCAAGCATACTTCCATAATGATGACACTAAGGAGGCACTTAAAACATCTCATATACTTGATTTGGGGAAGGGAACTGGTTAACTAAAGTCAAGGAACTCTTACCACCTGAGAAGAGCTCTTAGAACAAAGGTTCTGAGGGTGAGCGCTCCCCTACATCAGCCTTAGGAGCACTGGTGCCCCCCTATAAGGCCTCAGGGAGCATTATAATTATTTT
>SNQJ01S0110397.1:1878-25628 GCA_010110895.2 Picea sitchensis
TTTCCTCGCTTTCTTTCTAGTGAGCTTCATATCGGCAGTTCATTTTCCATTCTGATTCTTATCTTCTTTTAACATAGTCACTACATGTTGTTGAGATTCTTTCCTAGGATTCAGGGGTAATACCTTTATTTGTCTGGGATAGGTACTTCAGTCTTCCAAGAGTCCTCTGATGTTCCTACAGCTTCAACATCAAGGTCTCTAGTGTCAAATAGATTTGATCTGTTCTCATGTTCTTCAATCAATTGTGTGATCCTTCTAGTCATGAAATCTTTTAAGTCTTGTTTCTTCTGCTCCAAGGCTTCTTCTTCTTCCTTTCATTAGCTTGAGCTCTGTCAATCCAAGGTTTTCCTATTAACATGGTAAATGGGGTGTTGTCTTCAACAAACTTAATAATCTCAAAATATTCCTCTGTCGAAGTTCCATTAACGTTCATAGGTATCTGAGCGAGCTTCCCACATAAGTTTACCAACTTTCCTCTGAATAGTCCTATTCCTCCTAATGAAGGGATCGTAGCAGGATTCCCTATAGATTCCCAAGTTCTTTCTGTCACGATATTCACCTGTTTTTCTTCATCTAGAACACAATCAATGTTGAATTCTCCTATTCTTGCTTCAATGCATTCTTTTTCTTTAAAGATCTCTGATAACCTCACATGTCGGTGATCATTCAGGGTTTTGTTTATTTGCAACAATACTTTCTTTGATTCTTTCTGGGGTTCTTCTATAGCCTTAGTTTCTGGATCTTCCTTAGGGTTATCCTAGTTAAGAATCATTCTTTCAAGCTTAGCGATCATTCTAGGGAAATCCAACACTTCATGGGCCATAGCCTTACAACAAAGACAACTAGGTTTTCTTCCAGGGCATTCCTTAGCAATATGTCTTGGTCTTCTGCAACTATAACAGAGGGTCAATCCTCTCTTTATTTTAAATGATCCCCAACTTCTCATGTACTGCACACTAGGATCATGGTAGCTAACCTGCAACAAATTCTTTCTAGGATCCTGCATCCATTTGTTAGTACAAACATTATTTCTATGCATAGGTATAATATATCTTTCACTATTCTTGTCAGATCTACTCGTATCAAACCTTCTTTCATATATTAATGCCCTAGATTTCAAAATAGTACATACTCTATTAAACATGCCTAGTTCCATACTCTAGAAACAAAAAAATTCCACTTATCTTATTTCTACAGAGCACAAAGCTTTCAGATCTAAAATTTTTAACTATTCTTACCTTTATCAGAGCACAGAGCTTGCAGATCTTACCTCTTTTAATCAGACGTTCTTACTTTTACCTTTCTTAGAGCACAAAGCTTTCAGATCTTACTTCTTTTCTTCAGATACGATCTCCTTTCTTCAAATCAAGCTTCTTTCTTTAGCACAGGGCTATATGAATCGAGTAGATATCTGGGCACTAGAGCACATATCTACACACCGAGCTTCCACAACTTTAAGATGAATTTTTGCACAGAGCTTCTTCTTTCTCAGTTCTCATCAATCATAGTTTCAGGTCCTGGAAACAGAACCATTTTTTGGCACAGGGGTAGACCTAGGTTTCAACGCTACAATAGCGCACCAACAAAACCCTAACTACTGGCCCTTTCGGCAACACCTGCGAAGCAGATGGAGTCTCACCCGAGGTAGAGGCAGAGGTGGTTGCAGGAATCAAGTGTCTACAACCTTAGATGGGACACATATCTGTGATTGTACTACTTAATAAATCACTTAGCACCATCAATTCCTCAATATACAGTCAATAACCACTTCACTTATAAGACAAAACTTTGCAACAGACACAGATCTAATGTATTCAAACACTTATCATAAGTAAATAGGTCAGATCCGGTAGATCAAGCACTGGGCATATTCATGTATATCATATCTATCATTATACCTATCATTAGAACTAAGCATAAAAAGATCTATCTAACCATCTCAAGCACTTAGCAAAAGAAGACATAAACACATTAAGACAAGCACGAAGCAAGACAAAACAGTGTTTACGTGGTTCACCCCCACCAACTCTTCTTCTTTATTGTCTTCGGTCAATCGATTACAAGCATAGAGCCTCAAAACCCTTACTCCGCATGGGACAAAATATCTGCGTAGATCGCTAGATCCTTCTTCCTTGCGTTACAACACTAAGCCTCCTATTGTATCGCACAAGGACTTGTACTCAGCTTTGCAAGTCTTACATATAATGCACAAAGCCTTGATCACATAGATCCAATGCTTGGCACTTAGCCTACATCACATAGATATATCATCCCCTTTTTCTTCTCTATATGGAATAGACATCTATATATACATACAAAATAGGCCTAAACATGGGTAAACCCATGGGCCGACATCCCATTCCTGTTACATATTCCCAAAAACCCAAAAAGGGGCCCAAAAGGGGGCCGAGATCTCGTGATCTCTGCTTCATCTTGCACTCCTCCTTCAACAGGCTGTCAAAGTTCCAAAATAGGTCAACATGACCAAGAAATTCCCAAAACTTGGTCAAGGACTAACATTCCCAAAACCTTGCTCTCAAATTCTGCAACCAACCGCTACCACAAGTCCAATCGCTGCAATTCATACTGGCATTATATCACCAACCTCTGCTAGTCATGTTGGAGATAGGTCAAAAACCTCTGCAAGTCACATTGAAGACATGCAACCAGCTGCTACAAGTCATGCTAGGGGCACTAGTCCAGTCACTACAAGTCATACTGACATTATATCACCAACCTCTGTTATTCATGTTGGAGATTGGTCGACAACCTCTGCTAGTCATGTTGAAGACCAACAACCAGCTGTTGCAAGTCATGCTGGAGGCACAAATGTAGTCACTACTAGTCACACTGCACATACATCACCAATCTCTTCTAGTCATGTTGGGTATTCATCACCAACATTTTCTAGTCATATTGGGGATTCATCATCAACCTGTGCTAGTCATGTTGAAGGTTCATCGCCAACCTCTACTATTCATGTTGGGAATTCATCACCAACCTCTACAAGTCATGTTGGAGATTTTCTACTAGCCTTTGCAAGCCATGTTGGGAGCATGTCACCAACCACTACAAGTCATGCTGGAGACATTCATATGATTGAGAAGCCTAGACGTGTAAGATGTAAGCCCAAGTTCCTTTGTAGGCTTTGCAAAGGATATCACCTTACTCGTTTGTGCCTTCCTACTACTATGGTACAAGAAACGTGGTCCTTGCCAAAGTTCTGAGTCGTCTTTGGTTTCCCAACATTCTTTGGTTGATACAACGGTCATATCGATGCAATATTTGGCTGACACCACTCTTATTTTTGGAGGTGATGCATTTCTTGACCTTGTTGTCTCACATCCTGTTCAACTAGAAATCGTGTCGATGCAATCTTCGATCGACACCACTCCTATTTTTGGGGGTGATGTGTCTCTTGACGTTGTTGTATCACATCCTATTCAACCAACGGTTGAAGAAGTGGTCATGCTGATGCAATAATCAATCGATCTCACTCTCCTCTTGGAGAGTGACAAGCCTAAGGAAGTGACATTGTTGATGCAATCTTCGTTCAATCCCACTCTTCATTTGGAGGGTGATGCGCCCTTCGACCATGTCCTTAGAATTTCTAGTCATGTACCTTCTAAACAAGTGAGCATTCTAGTCTCTCCGAGCACGCTCCCTCCAAGTCCTAAAATGTTTTCCTTTGATTGGAATGATATTGTAGAGCCTCAACTTCCTTCTTCTACACGCTTCCAAATAAGGGGAATTCTTCGATATATTGTAGATAAGGTAACCTCTGCAAGTTTTTTATCCTCCTCGACTTGGAAAGATTTGGGTTTTCCAAAGCTTGTGTTAGCTATCTGTGAGTTGATGAATTTTGATAGAAGTCCTGCACGAGATCCTTGGCCTCTCCCATTATATGCTACTTAGAACAACATACTCTGAGTCTGGTTTAAGCTCTTTTTCGACTCTCTCAAAAAGAGAAAAGATTTTCGAGTGAAATTGTCTCTTTCACACTCATAAATTGGATTTTAAAGGACGTCTATTTGGTGTAAGTTTACCCCTTTTTCAAACCAAGTAGACTAAATTTACGAAAAATGAAATTTTTTGGCATTAAGTTGTAATTTCATCTCATTCCATTGCTTGCAGTACTGATCCTATTGTCGATTCTCTCTTTCGCATTATAAATCTATCACCTCATTAGTTTGCATCATCAACCAAGCACAACCTTGTTTATATCCTTTACATCTTGACAACCTATACCCAAGAGGAAACATTCCCCTGAGTGTCCATCTCTCGCATGCACCTCCTTGCATTGAGCATAGGTATGTTCCACTGATGGAACTAGTTTCTTACTTGCGACTCTTGTTTCCTCCTCTATATCATAGCATTCATTTGACTATGAAAAAACAAAAAATTATGGGCGGGAAAAGAATATTATATTATATTGGCAGCAATTGTGTCACCTTTGAACATAGCAAAAAACTTTTGAGTCCACGTGTCATCAAAATTTTGGGTTTAGCATGACCTTAGGAAGCTAAGCTCGTTACTTAGAGTTTACTCCCCCGAATGGTTACTCTTCCAGTCCCTATGGAGAGTTTGATTGGTGCCTTCTGCATCACGAAGTTTCATCATTGAGTCTATGCTACCAGAGTCTTCCATATGTCTCATACTCTTGTTCAAAGGATGTCTATCAACCCGTGTCAACCATTCCTCAGAACTCTTGACTTTTCATGTCGGACATACCCTCAGTATGTCTCAGAATTACATGAAGTTGTAGTCCTATCGTGAACCTTGGTCCTACTTTCATCATTGTTAGGTAACCTTGAACCCAACAATCAACATTTCATAATTGGTTGCTGACCGAGGGGTTTCCGTTGTGTTCGACGGCAATAAATCTATTCACTATTTGGATTAGTGCAGTTTCTTGGATTCCATTATCCTTATTGGTCGTTTCCTCACCTTTGTCAACATTTTTCCTCATTAGCTACTATTCAAAGGGTTTTTTTCATGTATCGCTTGCATCTGACACACGTGAAAGATGCACAGGGTCGTTGGTTCGTGAACATGTTCTTCATCCAATTTCCTCCAAATCATCAAGATCCTTCTTTGTACCTCGTGCTCAATGATGAGAGATGCCTCAATGCTCTCCTTTCAGTGGGTCTCCTTCCATTGACTTCATCTTGTCTATTCTGGAAATGAGACCTCGATTCCTATGAGTACCTAGAGGCTTGCAGTCATTAGTGATAGGTTCTCCCACCATTGATAGTTGGGAATACATCAATGTCTCATGATCAATGGATTCTTCAAGTGTTCGACCTCGACACCTTTATTCACACTTGTAAGAATGTACTTGGTGCCTTGATACCTACTTTGATTATCGATAGGTTGTCTCACATTTCTTAACGATATACCTTAATGACCGATAATCAAACAAAGTCTCATTGTGTTCGACCCCAAATCCTTTATTCACACGATGTAGAATTGCATCTTTGGTAGATCGTGTAGAAGACTTGAAGACATCAGTTAATAGTCGCAACTTTCCTGAGCTGTTTCTATCTTTCATTGGACCAATACCTATGTGACTTCAGTGATCATGGGATATCAGATTGTACTCCATTGAATACAGATATCTTCAAATTGATTTTGAGAATGGTTTTATTGGGCCTTGTTCATGACTATGACAACCTTTGGCATATAGCCACCTTTTCATTGCCTATTCATGGCCATGAACAATTGTTTGGTATAGTTTCACATGGATCTACAGTGTAAAATTGGCAGACATGTGCACAAATTCAGTACAGATTTCAATATTCTCATGAGAAACTAGTTCTTCCAGCTAAGTCACTCCACTTCTAGGTATTATAATGTATTTCGACCATCGCAGATATTCCTCTGAGATCACACATTAGGGGAATTATGTTATAGAAATATTTTCCTCACCCTATGCAAATTTGCTCAGAAGGCCTTTTTCCATTTCCCTATGCAAACTTGAAGACCCTTTTTGAAAATCCCAGAGATAAAAACAATATTTTTCCACATATACGTGCCCTAACTATTATAGAACATGCGTATATGCAAGTTGCACCATTACAACCCACGTACATTGGGTTTTGTGCCCAAATTAAAAAATAATGTCAGGTTTCAATGTCATGTCACGAGATCCATGATCTTTGACCTTCCATATACTGGAAACGTTCCGACTCGACCCTTCAGTTCCACTTGAAGGCTATAAATGGACCATATCTGAACTATGGAAAAGAGGAGAAGAATTCAACTTTGAGAGCAAAGTTACTCTGGAGAAATTATTCACTTCATATTGAGTTTGCATCCCTTTGTCCTTTTAAGTCTGAACACATTGTTCAACCCCCAAGCTCTTCCCTACTTGATTGAGAACCTCATTGTCTCTCTTATATGAACTTTCCTTTGGTGGAGGATTGAAGTGGTCGAGGCCCATATGGAAGGGACTTAGTTTCTTGGTTCCGAACCATGCCGACACAGAAGTTTGTAATTCATACACTTCTATTGATTACATTTTAATAGAAATACTCTTTTCTTGTCCAATTAATGTCTTGCAAATATTTGAATTATTATTCTATGGGAATATTTGTTATGAATATTCATGGACTATGTTATTGAATGTGATAACTTTATACATTATCACCGTATGCTTGCATTTCTTGGTTTTTGAGGGAAATTTGCAGGTGTATCTCTTTGGGTCGAGTGCTCAATGGTGGACTTCATCGAACGTCTAGATGAGGTAGGCTCCTTATATTGTCTAGTTAGCATATTTGTTTATATAGCATACCTGGGATTATAATTGATTTATGTAGTCATTTCCATCTGTTTTGGTTTACCCCATGCCATAGAGAGATTTTCCTCGTAACACCTACAGAAGCAAGTCGAGAAGATGCTACCAGAGATGGAACTAGAGAAGATAAGGTTGGAACAGATGCACTAAAAAACTAGAGAAGTATTGAAGGAGAACATCACAATACAGGTGGTGTATACCTTGACAGAGAAATGTGCGTAGGCAAATAAACAAGTGGATGAACTAGCAAAGAATTTCCAGGAGTTCAAGTGATCTATACAGGAGGCACACCCTACCTAAGTGGCTCGGGACGAACCACATGTTAGTGTTGGGGGCTTGTTGGAGAAGGAAATTTTGGGGTTAAAAATAGTAAATGAGGATAAGATCTAAGGAATGGAACAACAAAGAAGTGTGTGCCAAGAAAGAAGGGAAAATGAAGCAGTGTGCTAGGAAATAAGGAAGACCAACACATAGTCAAAGAAAGGAAGGGTTGGATCGAAGACCAACCGCATGGAAGACAGTTAGAAAGTGGGAAAGTGGAGTCCACTTGGAATTAGGGTTTTTGAGTCATAATGTAAGGGTTTTTACCCATTTAGTAGTATAAATAAAGGATGTAAGAGGTATCTAGGGGTATCAATCAGTTATAATTGTGAAGAACCTACTTTTGGAGAGATTTTGAGTCTTAAGTTGAAGTTTTTGTTTTGTTGAGAGCTGTGAAGCTCGGATGGAGTAATTTTTTAGATGTAATTGAGGGTCAAGTTGTAAGCTATGTATCTTGGTGCAACGTTGGTCAGCTGCACCATTCACAAACCCATGATGTAATGTGCACAATGCAAGACCTTTTTCGATGAAGAGTAATAATAAGAAGTAGAAGATCTTTGTGGGTGTATCCTAGGGGGGTGAACCATGGTAAAAATAGTGTCTCTATGTGTGTTTCATTGATTTTATATTCTTAATGATGAGTGAATGGATATATGAATGCATCTGTTAGATTTTACTGATAGCGCACATTATAATAATTATGCAGGACGAGTGTTATTGAATGGATAAAATAGTAAATATGATGATTTTTATGGTATAATGCATGTTAAAGTAGAAGTAGGAGTAAAATGAACATCCTCAATCCCTTCCATGACTACAGACATATGCGTCCTATAGTCACCCATAATCCATCTTAGGTGAGACTAAATTATGCACTCTATGCACGATGTAGCCTTTTGGTTTACCAGAAGGGCCAATGGTGAATAGGGTTTTGTTGGAGAACTAAGGTAGAACCTAGGTCATCCCATAAAATCCAACACCAATACCAAATACTTCTCATGGAAATACCATATGAAGGATGTATTAAGAAGTAAAGGATTGTGTCGGATCACCATGGGGAATGAACTAGAACCCACTGATTATGAAAAGAAAGTCAAATGGGAAAATAAGATTGATGAAGCACATGGAATGATCAAAATGTCCATCTCCCCTAATTTAAGGTTTCATCTTCAAGGAATTAATGACCGTGATGATGCTTGGGAAAAGATCGAAATTGTGTTTGGTAAACAAAATATTATTCGATCCCACTAGTTGGAGAATCAATTATTGAACTTAAGTCCAAATGATTTTACTTGCATTGAATACCACTTATCATAAGATCGATGCATATATGTCATTATTGCTAAGCTTGGTAGTGCATATTCTATTTTTGCATCTACCTTTTATGCCACTACAGAAGCTCTAGGGGATGCTTATAAAAAACCCTCTCTTGATTCCTTTTGTGATGCTCTGATTCGATAGAAAAATAAGCTTTTTCATATTGGATTGATTTGCAGTGTAGGCACCTCCAACAAATACTTAACAATCCAATAGAAATATAAATCCAAGAATCCCAAGAAGCAACATCCTCACCATAACAACAAGGAAAACAAGGGTCCCAAACCCTCTCAACCAACTTTAGATCGTAATGGTGACAAAAGAGAAAAATACAAAAATAAGAAGACTGATAGACATTGTAACTTTTGTGGGAAATGTGGTCATGATGAGTCCAAATGTTTTAATAAGATGGCCACTTTAGAAGTAGAGATGAAGAAGAACAATATCAATATTGATTCTTCTTCTTCTTCTTCTCATGTACATGCACTTTCTTCTTCTAATTTCTCCTTCAATGCAACTTCTACTTCTTCTTCTAATGAGTGACTTATTGGTTCTAGAACATATTATCATATGGATAAGGATAAAGCCATATTTTATACTCTAAATGAGTGTAACACCAATACAATATTTGTTGGTGATGATAGATCTCTTAGTGTTGTAAGATCTAGAACATTTCAGGTAGATAATTGTCATTTTAATGCTGTATTATGTGTGCCAAGTATTTCATGCAACCTTCTATCAGTGTTGTATGGGATGACGTTCTCGATGAGAAAAGGAAAGCATTGCAGCCTAAAAGTGAGAAGTGTATATTTTTTGGTTATTCTGAGGATTTCAAAGGTTACAGACTTCTTAAATCTCATTGTAATGAGATTATTATTATAAGAGATGTTAAATTTGATGAAAAACTCTTAGCCTATGATCCTAATTTGGAGTTTGTTCCTTCTTTGGCCTACGAGCTATATTTTGCATTTGTGCCTTCTTATGTTCCTATTTTGGTTTTGTTATCACATAGTTTGTAGCTAGGTCAAAAGGCTATAAGATGGAGGTCCAAACTGGCGTAACAAGAACCTATCCCACCCAATGTCACCTCTATGGGATGGTTCTTTCTTTTTAGGGAGGTAAATCCTAGGGGAGACGTCCCCGGTGACCTGGGGTTTTGAAAGGGCAAAGGATAAAAGGGAAAAGATAAGTTTTCCCCCTTCACAAGTCACCACCAAAACAGACAGTCCTGGCTAAACAACCAATAATAAAGTGAATCCCCAATGAAGAACACCTGTCTGGAACAAAGTAACAACAAACTAATATATGCAAGCTATATTTCAATGGGTTAGTACTTCATAAGACTATCTGATAAATGTATATGAGCAATATAGAAATAAATGTTGACGAATTCAATGTTTATCAATAACAATAAAAAGATATAACACTTCACCAATAAATATTGGAACAATGTGGCATTCAAGGTAACCAATCAACACTTTATTCAATTAATGCCTAAACCACCATTCAATTGCTCTTTAAACCAAGATGTTGCTGCAATAAAGATGGAATATTCAGTGATGACGTCAACAACTTAGGGTTAGTAAGTTAGTCTAGGCTAGGGTTAGTGTAGTTAGGGTTTAAATTTAAAAAAAAAATTTGAGAGTGTTTGGATTCAATTCTACTTCAACGTTGGAGGTCTTGGGATCAGTGCCTTAGGGTTAATGGAGTCATAGGTGAAGAATGCAAAAGTTGAAGGATATGAGATTTTAAAGGACTAGAGGGATAAGTGTTGAAGTGTTGCTAAAGAAAGGCTCCAAAATCATAACCCTAGGGGAGAGAGTCTCACTCCGGTGTTGCTAAAGCAAGGCCTCGTGCTCTCTCCTCCTTCCTGGAAAACAACTAGCTCAATGAAAAGTAAAGTCAAGACAAGAGGGTTTAAAGAGGGAGAGTGTTACTAAGGCAAGGCTCTTTCATCAAACCCTAAAAGAAAATGGCCCTAGGTGTAGATAACCTAGGCCTAGGACGTCCTCTTCCTCTTGAAGTCAAAAGGTACGGCTAGCTTAAGGGAAGAAGAAAAATGAGTGTAGCTATGGCTAGGGTCTCTTCTTCTTCTTCAATGGCTAAAAGTTTTTCTATCAGGGGACATGAGACAACGACCTAATTGTGTGTTTGTCCCCTAGGGTTTTGATTCAAAAATATTTATAAATAGATGCAAGAAATTAAACTACAACCATTCAATTAAGAAGTGTTGCAGAAAAATACTTACAAATCATCAAGAAAATAATCATGCAAACCCTAGTTGTAACACCTTCCTTCAAGAAAAACACCATAGAATGCCAAAAATATCTTCCTTCAATAAGTGTGCCTTCCTCAAATAATCCAATAACCCAAATGGGGCACAAATTTCAGACCTCCCTAATGAGTGAGTGGAAGATGATGATAAAATGAGAGTCAAAACCCTCAATATATAGTGCATCAATGACCTAATTTTACTTTTAGGTCATAAAAAGGACGACAAGGCCATAATGTCAAAATAATATTGTTTTTACATTAAATTGTCAAATTAAAACCCTAATTGAGCTACAAAGAGAGTAAAATTCCCTTCAAGGGAGGCGCTAGCCCCTTCTAGGGAAAATGAGACATCTAGGAGCAAACCGTTAGCCCCCAGGGGCCTCTCCAACATGCCACACGTGCCATTATTAGCCAGTCTACCTCCAAAAGTGTCCGTGAAGCTGGATGACATCATGGTGAATATGGGGATGTCCTAAGCCTTCCAAGGCTAGCGTTCCACTGAAAAGGGACCGTTCCCCCTAGGTCTAGTCATGTCAGAGTGCCTCTGACGGAACGTCCTCTTCCTCTTCGGTGTAGAAGCCCTGATCCATCTCCATCCTGCCTCTACCCCCTGATGGGGTCTCAACATCCATCTGGTGGGCTCTTCAACCCCATGGAGATCCGAATTGGTCATCTCCCCATGTCTACTGGTCCAAATGGTACCTGTTCGTCGGGCATGGTCCTGCACATCAAAAGCTACGCCCTCCATGGGCTCATCAGTCACCGGGATCATAGCAATGCTAATCACATCGCATCATCAATATTATTAAAAATATGCATAAAAACCCTGATACATCAGTCAATAGCTCAAAGACATTACAAAAACCTACAATACAAGATTGGAGAAAAAGACAAGACGTCTTATTGGGCTTGTATCCACAAGAAAAGGAAAGTTTCCAAGAAGATTTCATCTGAGCCATGTAAGTGAGGTGATGTGGATAGGGGATGTCCAGACATGTGGGTGCAGTGAGGGTCAAGGATGTATAATGTTATCTGTGGGTGCCTTTGTAGAAGGTGAGTTGTACCTGTTATGGATGTATTTTTTCCAAGCCCATTTTAGTCTTTATTCTTTTTCTTGCTTTATTATTTTATTTGATTTTTCTTTTTATTCAAGGGCTAACCAGAGGACATTGCCTTGGCATGGTGACCAGAGCTGACAGTGTTACCCACAAGTACTTTCACAGAGATGAGAAGGTCGGCTCATGATGAGACCCCCTTTCCCTTGGCCATGCAACCAAAGGTCACTGTCTTGGCGTGGTAACCGGATGGTGGCAATGTCATACTGCTAGGTACCCATGAACCTAATAGGTTGGCTCGTGATGAGACCCCCTATCCTCTGACTAGATCTTGTTTTTTATTTTCCGGGTCCCTCTTGTTTCTTGCTGAGAGGATTTTTTTATTGCCTTCTCGGGGATCCCTAGGCGAAGCATCTCAAGGTTTCATTTTAGGATTTTGTCTTTTACCAGTTGCTTTTACCTTCTGGGCCTTTAGCCCCTTCTTCCCACAAGATAAGGTGCAATCCTACAAATAGGTCAACCCAATGCCCGGACAAAGGGAATGGGATAAATGAGTGGGAGACAAGATGAAACAGTGGTGCTATGATGGGAGTGAACAATGGCTCTTCAGAAATTCCCCAGTGGCAAACCAAAACCTATGGGCATAGGCTTGCTAGGGCACCTTGTCAATTCCCCCAATCATGGTCAAGTGGGCCAATGTAAGATCCAAGAAGTTGTTAGAGATAAAAGGAATTAGATTCATATAATTAAAGGTTTCAATGATCATAAGTGACACATACCATGATACCTGGACCAATTACCTCATGGAGAAAGAACCTCTTCTGATACAGGACCAAGCCGATGGTGATGGATTCTACTGCTACTAAAAATATAAAGATGATGGAAGAAGAAAAGGATGGGCCCTCCAGGGCCATGCTCAGGTCAATCATGCTCTCGGTACTCGATGTCTAGGACCTGTGGGCCTCAAGACACGATCTCCTAGTTATCCCTAAAAAGTGGGGATAACATCTGGCTCCAACTCGGGGACATGTGCTCACTGTAGAGCACATGAGAACCTCAACATCTCTAGCATAACCTGCAGACCTGCTCAATCTTGATAGGGGCATCAGTAACAAAAATGGGGCGGTAATGCCACCCCAAAATACATAGATATATATACTAAAATGAAGCAATCAATGAGTAAGAAGATGAAAGCAAAATTCTTACCTATACTTACCTGTTGGCTGGAATGTTGGGTGTAGTCAAACAACTAGTGAAGCCAATCCAGCAACGTTCCTCGATACCTGCCTTTGTGCTTCATCATAAACCAAAATAGTGATAAATCAAGCACAAAAATGTCATGGGTTAGAATATATATCATATCATAAGAAATCTCAATGTCTAACTCATGGAGGCGGGTGGGAGGGAAAAAGTGATCCCAATGCATACTCTCAGGAGAGTGCTTAATCCATCTCAAGAATGGATTTTGAAAAGTCAAAGGTTCAGGAGACTCACTCGAGGAATCTGAATGCTGGCTACCTTGGACGTCTTCACAACTTGAGGCCCGAGGAGGGATTAGCAAAAACTAAAAGGATGACTAACCATTCTTAAAGGGGAGGTTGGAACATTGTGATAACAGGCTTCTTCTTGAGGCACTCAAATTTCCCCTAAAATCCAGAATGAGGTCTTTCCCTACAGGAGACTTGGGATAAAGGAAATGTTTCCAAACCACACCTTTAGTGACATAGGGAGGTAAAGTGATCAAAGGGGGGTGGAAAATCTTATCACAAGTATCCTGCTTCAGGGAAGTAACTTCCTTATTTTTATCAATATCTGAGCATAAAGTTGGTTGATAACTTTCTTCATAGGATAAATCTAAGTGCTTAGATGGATAGTCATCAAAGTCCTCAAGGTACGACCAAAAATTAATCGGAGAGCATAACATTAAGTCATCCTTGGGTGTCTGAATAAGGTTAGGTTCTTGTTTCCAGATGTCAAAATTGTTAGTAACTTCATGTGATAAATGTAAAGGCAACCTTTGGAAAGGACCGTCAATGTCGTACATGGGATTGTTATCATATCTAATCATATCCCATCCATGTTTCCCGACATGTATGAATTCATCAAAATTATCAACAAAGTCATTATCTTCGTCATAACATGAAGGGATTAAAACATCTGATACTTCTTTTCTCTCTACATCATAAAATAAATAATCATTGGAAGTTTTGAAATAACTCACCTTGTTTAATTCTTCCTGTGCAGGAGCTTCAAGTGTTCGGATAACTTCATCAAGTGGAATATTTGCCTCCACATCTTCAGTATTGAGACGTAGAGGATCAAGCTTGTCCAAGGGTTCCATTTCCTCTTCACTCTGTGAGTCATAGAACAAAGTATCATCAAAAAACTGGAAAGGAAAATGACTTACCTCATTCTCTTCATCTTGTGCAGATGGAATAGGATCCTGGAGAGCTTTGTCGGATGGGGGAGCAATTAATGGTGCTTCATCCTAATAATCTGCCTTTCTAGTCACATCTTCACTGCATTCTCTTGGATTATGGGAGAGGTCTTTCTCCTCTTCAAGGGGTTGATAATGGTATTCATAAACCTCATCCTTTATATCAGAGGATTCTTGGTATTGATCCTGAGATATTCTACAATCTCAGTGGTGAATCCTTTGTCGTCTAAGGCTACCATGAGGTTTTGAAGGACATATTCATACATTTGTCAATGTGGCTTAGTAAGGTATATAAACCTACTGATGAGGTGTATGAAAGATGATATACCCCTATCCTTGCAACAACTCTTAAAATGATCTTGTAAGTAGGATGGCAGAGTGAGTAAGAACAATTTTATAAGAGCATCCTCTCCTTCTAACTTTATCTTGCTCAAATACTCCAAAAAATTTACGATGTGAGGAGTTGGGAGGCCCAAGAACATTGGAGAGTTGTTTAGCCATTTTGTATCAAAGTAATTTGGGTATCCTTAAAAACTTCTGAAATCAATACTTGGATACATTTGTTCCCAGTGTGCCATGATCCCATAACTTGGAAATATCACAAAAAATAAGGTGGCACCCTGATAAATATTAGTGGAGTCGCCAGATAATTTTCCTGAAAATATCAAAGGATAAGGGAAAACACCCTAGTGGAGTCGCCATGTAAGCTTGTTAGATAAAACTCTAGAGGCAAGGCTTATCGAAAAGATTTGTCATTTGAGGAGAATTGACTGAGTGTTCCCCGACAACGGTGCCAAAATGTTATCACATAGTTTGTAGCTAGGTCAAAAGGCTATAAGATGGAGGTCCAAACTGGCGTAATAGGAACCTATCCCACCCAATGTCACCTCGATGGGATGGTTCTTTCTTTTTAGGGAGGTAAAGCCCAGGGGAGACGTCCCCGATGACCTGGGGTTTTGAAAGGGAAAAGGATAAAAGGACAAAGATAAGATTTCCCCCTTCACAAGTCACCACAAAAACAGACAATCTTGGCTAAAAAACCAATAATAAAGTGAATCCCCAATGAAGAACACCTAACTAGAACAAATTAATAGCAAACTAATATATGCAAGCTATATTTCAATGGGTTAGTACTTCATAAGACTATCTGATAAATGTATATGAGCAATATAGCAATAAATGTTGACGAAGTCAATGTTTATCAATAGAAATAAAAAGATATAACACTTCACCAATAAATATTGGAACAATGTGGCATTCAAGGTAACCAATCAACACTTTATTCAATTAATGCCTAAACCACCATTCAATTGCTCTTTAAAACAAGATGTTGTTGCAATAAAGATGGAATATTCAGTGATGATGTCAACAACTTAGGGTTAGTAAGTTAGTCTAGGCTAGGGTTAGTGTAGTTAGGGTTTCAATTTCAAAAAAAGGTTTGAGAGTGCTTGGATTCAATTCTACTTCAACGTTGGAGGTCTTGGGATCAGTGCCTTAGGGTTAATGGAGTCATAGGTGAAGAACGAAAAAATTGAAGGAGGTGAGATTTTAAAGGACTAGAGGGATAATTTTTGAAGTGCTGCTAAAGTAGGGCTCCAAAATCATAACCCTAGGGGAGAGAGGCTCACTCCAGTGTTGCTAAATCAAGGCCTCATTCTCTCTCGTCCTTCCCGAAAAACAACTAGCTCAATGAAAAGAAAAGTCAAGACAAGAGGGTTTAATGAGGGAGAGTGTTGCTAAGGCAAGGCTCTTTCATCAAACCCTAAAAGAAAACGACCCTAGGTGTAGATAACCTAGGCCTGGGACGTCCTCTTCCTCTTGAAGTCAAAAGGTATGGCTAGCTTAAGGGAAGAAGAAAAATGAGTGTAGCTATGGCTAGGCTCTCTTCTTCTTCTTCAATGGCTAAAATTTTTTCTATCAGGGGACATGAGACAATGACCTACTTGTGTGTTTTTCCCCTAGGGTTTTGATTCATAAATATTTATAAATAGATGTAAGAAATTAAACTACAACCATTCAATCAAGAAATTTTGCAGAAAAATACTTACAAATCATCAAGAAAATAATCATGCAAACCCTAGCTGTAACACCTTCCTTCAAGAAAAACACCATAGAATGCCGAAAATCTCTTCCTTCAACAAGTGCGCCTTCCTCAAATCAGCCAATAACCCAAATGGGGTGCAAATTTCAGACCTCCCTATTGAGTGAGTGAAATATGATGATAAAATGAGAGTCAAAACCCTCAATATATAGTGTATCAATGACCTAATTTTACTTTTAGGTCATAAAAAGGCCAACAAGGCCATAATCTCAAAATAATATTGTTTTTACATTAAATTGTCAAATTAAAACCCTAATTGAGCTGCAAAGAGAGTAAAATCCCCTTCAAGGGAGGCGTTAGCCCCTTTTAGGGAAAATGAGACATCTAGGAGCAAAACGTTAGCCCCCAAGGGCCTCTCTAACATGCCACACATGCCACTGCTGCCCAGTCTGACTCCAAAAGTGTCCATGAAGCTAGATGATGTCATGGTGAATATGGGGACATCCTAATACTTTCAAGGCTAGCATTCCACTGAAAAGGGGTCATTCCCCCTAGGTCTAGTCCTGCTAGAGTGCCTCTGATGGAACTTCCTCTTCCTCTTTGGTGCAAAATCCATGATCCATCTCCATCCTGTCTCTACCCCCTGATGGGGTCTCAACATCCATTTGGTGGGCTCTTCAGCCCCATGGAGGTCCGAACTAGTCATCTCCCCATGTGTACCGATCCAAATGGTACATGTTCGTCGGGCATCGTCCTGCACATCAAAAGCTACGCCCTCCATGGGCTCATCAGTCACCGGGATCATAGCAATGTTAATCAAATCTCATCATCAATATTATTAAACATATGCATAAAAACCCTGATACATCAGTCAATAGCTCAAAGACATTACAAAAACCTGCAATACAAGATTGGAGAAAAAGACAAGACATCCTATTGGGCTAGTATCCACACGAAAAGGAAAGTTTCCAGGAAGATTTCATCCAAGCCATGTAAGTGAGGTGATGTAGCTAGGGGATGTCCAGAGATGTGGGTGCAATGAGAATCAAGGATGCATAATGTTATCTATCGGTGCCTTTGTAGAAGGCGAGTTGTACCTGTTATGGATGCATTTTTTCCAAGCCCATTTTTGCCTTTATTCTTTTTCTTGCTTTATTCTTTTATTTGCTTTTTATTTTTATTCAAGGGATAACCATAGGACACTGCCTTGGCATGGTGACCAGAGATGATAGTGTTACCCACAAGTACTTTCACATAGATGAGAAGGCCGACTCATGATGAGACCCCCTTTCCCTTGGCCATGCAACAAAAGGTCACTGCCCTAGCATGGTAACCAGATGGTGGAAATGTCATACTGCTAGGTATCCATGAACCTAATAGGTTGGCTCATGAAGAGACCCCCTATCCTCTGACTAGATCTTGTTTTTTATTTTTCGAGTCCCTCCCATTTCTTGCTGAGAGGCTTTTTTTATTGCCTTCTCAGGGATCCCTGGGCGAAGCATCTCGAGGTTTCATTTTAGGATTTTGTCTTTTACCAGCTGCTTTTACTTTCTGGGCCTTTAGCCCCTTCTTCCCACGAGATAAGGTGCAATCCTACAAATAGGTCAACCCAATGCCTGGACAAGGGGAGTGGAATAAATGAGAGGGAGACAAGATGAAACAGTGGTGTTATGATGGGAGTGGACGATGACTCTTCAGAAATTCCCTAGTGGAAAACCAAAACCTATGGGCACAGGCTTGCTAGGGCACCCTATCAATTCCCCCAATCATGGTCAAGTGGGCCAATGTAAGATCCAAGAAGTTTTTAGAGATAAAAGGAATCAGATGCATATATTTAAAGGTTTCAATGATCAAAAGTGACACATATCATGATACCTGGACCAATTACCTCATGGAGCCAGAACCTCTTCTGATACGGAACCAAGGCGATGGTGATGGATGCTGCTGCTACTGACAAGATAAAGTTGATGGAAGAAGAAAAGGATGGGCCCTCCAGGGCCATGCTCAGGTTAATCCTTCTCTCGGTACTCCATGTCTAGGACTTGTGTGCCTCAAGACATGATCTCCTAGTTATCCCTAAAAAGTGGGGATAACATGTTTCTTCTTCTTCTTCTTCTTCAGATGATGATAGAGAGGATGAAAATCTACCTCCTCCTGCTCACATTCCTCTAGATGAGTCCATTGAACCTGAACATGCACTAAAACCACCACTTCCTATATGGGTTCATTCAACATGAGAAGTAGTTGTTGATATTGTCAGCCATCCTTCAGATTAACATTGAACTCATTCACAATTCCAATGATCCTCTTCTCTTTTAGCTCAAGTTTCAGAGACTCATGATCCAGATACATTTCCAGAAGCTTCGGTTCATCCATATTGGGATACAATAATGAATGAAAAGTATCATTATTTAATGGAAAATGATACTTGGGATCATGTACCTCTTCCGAAGGGAAGAAAACTTGTAAGAGGCAAATGAGTCTACAAAACTAAGTATGCATCTGATGGAAGTGTTGAAAGAAAAAAGGTTCAGTTAGTGATCCAGATTATTTTGAGAATGACGAGAAGGTAGAAATATAACAGAGATATAACAAGGAAATACACAGATATATTGCAAGGAACATTGTAATACAATAAAACTTAGATTCTATTAATAACTGTTTGGAATACAAAATACAGTAAAATGAAAAAGCACACAAGCTAGCTAGAATGGTGGTAGCTTGTCTCTGAAGAGAAATGTGTCACCTATGCTTATTCACAAGAAGTTGATTACAATGAGGATTAAACGCTTACGAGTCTAATTGGGCCTCTTAGGCAATTTTGGTTCCTATTCTTTAGTTAAAGGGATCTCATATCCTTCAATAGAATTGACGCTATAAGGAGGACCTGAACGAATGCATGGCTAACAATATTTCTGATAAAAGATTCTATAAAGCCTATAGATTCAAAACAACCCACATGCATGGCTAGTCACTCTAAAGATAGCCCACATATAGAGAGTACTCTCAATATGAGTAACTCACCTCAACAGGAAGAGGAATAACACTTGTACCCTAAAATGTCTTACGCTCTTCCCCACAAAGATTTAAATAATTTCAAAAGAATCACTATAGCTTACGCCCGATAGATCAGAGCATTACCTTTAGCTCCTTTACTTCCTCGAAGAAAACAAATAAGAAGGCCAATTGTTGACACCCTTGAACAGGTATTTGTTCACATGGTAGAATAGCTGATAGATTTTTCCATTACAGAGATCGAACAACCCCTTAATCTGATACCCAAAACACTAGTCGATAACTACTCTAAACTTGACGATTTTGAATCTGAAGAAGAAGGGTCTAACTCAGATCACTTAGGTTCTGAATTGGAATACATGGAGGATAATAACGATAACAATGGATAAGGGGGAAATCGACCTCAATAAAATCAACCATGGTTGGATAGAGATTCTCTGGCAATCCCAGGACAGGTGCATAACCTATCCAAACATCCATAAAAATTACTTCTTAAATTTGACCCCAAAACCTATGGATTGCCTGACGACCATATTAAGAAGTTCATATTAGTTATAAGATTAATGAATGTGCAATGGAAATATGTAGTGTGTAGGTTTTATTCTTATAGCTTTGAAAATTAAACCTCGACTTGGTATTTCAACCTGCCAGTTGGTTCCATAACTAACTGGACAAAGTTTCAAAAGGATTTCTTTTACAAATTTGCTGAAGAAACTACTACGAGAGATTTAATGGTTGAACTTTTTGCCATCACTCTAAGTCCAAAAGAAAAGGTTAAATATTTCAACCAAAGGTTCACCACCATTTTGAAAAAATTCCAACCTGAGGCTAAACCTACCCAGGAGTTGCAAATTGAAGTATATGCTAATGCTCTCTCAACCTGTATTTCCATGTTCATAAAAAGGGATGGCAAACATAATCTAGCCGAAAATTTTGAAGAAGCTAAAACAATTGAATTTCAAATGAAAGGGTGAAAAGAAGGATAAATCTCATTAATAAAAAAGGAAACCCAACCTCTACCTAAGAGGAATTTTCTTAACAAGACCCTCGAGAAAACAAATAGAACAAGGTCCACATAAAGAGGGAGGGGATCTAGAAAACCTGCAGTGGATGATCAAAAACATTTCAAACGAGATTGTAGATATGAAAAGGAATAATGGGGAAGGAAACCAAAATCAAAGACCTTATAAAACATTTTTTAAAATAAATCCACCCTTCAAAGCTATTGAACCTCTCCCAACTAACCTAAACATTGATTTAGGGAATGTAGCATCTGACTCCTTCTGCACGTACCATCAAGAAAACCATTCAGAAAGGAACTACCCCCAATGGGTACATGATATGAGTCTAATGGACAAGTGATTCCTATATGAATGATATCTAACCAAATAACCCAGTAGCTCGGCAATAAATTCCATTGATCAAGAAAGTTAAGAGCCACCAGAAGAGACAACCATGTTGTTATTGTTGGTCAACTGAGAGGGGGGGGTGAATCAGTTGTTACCGTGCTTAAACAATTATTCTTATTTTAAACTCTTTACAAAGCACTCAATGATAATCACAATAATGTAGGGAAATAAGTAATAGCACATTCAACNCATAATGAGGCTGCAACCTCTGTTTTGCAAGCTGCTACTTGCTAAGAGCACCAACTCTCTGGTTTCTCTAGCACCAACTAGAAGGAAGCACCAACTCCCTGGTTTCTCTAGCACTAACTAGAGGGAAGCACCAACTCCCCAGTTTCTCTAGCACCAACTAGAGGGAAGCACCAACTCCCCAAGTTTTCCATCACCAATTGGATGGAAGCACAAACTTCCAATCATACAGGCACCAACCTGTAAAACAAAGAACAACAGTTCTCCCTTGCACCACCCTGCCACCCTGGTTTCTCTGGCTGCAACCAAATGGAAGCTACAACTCCCTATGTTCAAGAACCTACTTGAACCTTTGAGGACAACAGTCCTCCCTAGCACCTCCCTACCACCCTGAAATCTAAATCTTTTCTATTAAGACTTATTATAGTGATATAAAGTTCTTCAATTGGCTTACCCGTCTCATCACTGTTCTGCTACACTGCGATGCTCTGTCTGCATCCGTGTCTTCTGCACACTCCTTTCACTTTCTGTTCATTTTCCTTTTATTCTCTCTGCACCATATCCATTAAATGCTCCATTCCTCTTCTCTATCTTTCAGTTACTGCACACTCCTCCTTCTACACTCTCGAATACTCACCACAACAGCCACACCCTCTTCTTTGTTCTGCATGCTTATGTTCTCTGTGCAACTTGTGCATGCCATCTCTCCATGCTTCTACATGCTCTAATCATGTCGAGTGCTCTGCCTGATCATAATTTCCACTCTTCATCTTCTCTGGCAGTTAGATCCATGTGTCCATCATCACTGGGTGTTAAGCCGAGATTCCTTAGCCTGTCTGGTAGTTGAGACTCATCGTCTTCTCTATCAAAGTCAAGCTAATCCTCTCTGTTGCAGTTACAGGCTTCAACCCTCTTCCATCTGTCAATCACCTCTAAGAATAATCTCCATTCCACTGGAATATGCCTCGAGCCTATTCATCTTCTCTGGCGATCACACTGAAGCCTGTTTGATTCCTCTAGAAAAAGCTATCAGTCATTTCTGGTAGTTACAATCTGAAGTGCAATAGTTGCCCTCTGATCATACTTAAATTCATCTACACCATTGGATTGGATCTGTAGGATCTTGCATTTAAATCTCATTTCGGCATTTTGGGATTTCGACATTCCTGTGGTATAGTTTCTTGATGCTCCATGTCGCGATCCCCGAAACTACGAAATCGAGCTTGTCGGTTTGAGCTCTTCTCTACAGCTCTTCGATCTCTAAATCAACGGTCCACAATCCGTGGTGATCGGGCGACTATCCTCTGCCCCGGGACTTCATCCTTCGGGACTTTGGGGGAGTGATGGAGTTAAAACTCCTGAAGAAAAAACTCCCAGAGTGAGGTTAGTCTTGTGTCACTCGATGATGTGTCGTGACCCGAGTGGCTGCCACGTGTCACTCAGAATTTTGAATTCCAGTGGCTTGAAATGCCAAATCAACTTGACACTTGTCGTTGTTTGATCATGCCACATGTCACTCAGAATTGTGAATTCCAGTGGCCTGAAATGCCAAATCAACTTGACACTTGTCATTGTCTGATCGTTCCACGTGTCATAGTCTTCCACCTATCCTTTCTGACGTGGTCTTCCACATTCACCTTCTGGATCTGTCAGCCCAGATCACTTCACGCTTTCTCATATCATGATTTCGGTATTCTTGATGTGAAATTTCTCGACACCTCCACCTCCTGATCTGCGAAACTCCGAAATGGAGCCAGATCAATTTCTCAGTTTTTTGCACTTTGCAACTTCGGCCTTCCTGTCGTGAAAGTCCTTGACATCTCCAAATCCTAGTATATGAACCTCCGGTATGGAGTCTTTGACATTTCACGATTTCTCATTTCGCGACTTCGGGTTTCCTGTGTTGAAGAGTCTTGACTCTTGACTTCTCAATATCCCGGTATCCGAAACTCCAATAGATGTGATTTTTTCGTTATTTCGGGGTTTCACATTTCACCGTTTCGGCATTTCAACACTCCTATGGTGAGGTGTTTCGACACTTCAACTCCTGGTATCCGGGACTCCGAAATGGAGTTATTTCCCGGTCTGCAAAACTCTTGTTGATGTGCCTCTTTCAAGATTTCAAGATTCTGAATTTCGCAACTATGGGACTCCTGTGTTGAAGAGTCTCAACTCTTGACTTCTCAATCTCCCAGTATCCGAAACTATGAAATGGAGTCGGATCAACGTATTTTGTCATTTCGTATTTTGTCGTTTCGGCATTCGTGTCGTGAGTTGCTTCCTTGACTCCTCCAATGCCCGGTATCTGAAACTCCGAAATGGAGTTTACGCTTCTAATCTTTTCATGCAGTTATCCCTGCACTGCTAATCTTCCTTGTCTGCTTGTTTTCCATCAAATAAATAAACACAGTCTTTCACTCTTTGTGCACCTCTGCACTATCTCTTCTGAGATTACGTTGTCCCTGTTTTTCCATCGTTGCATACTCTGATCTTGGCATCAATGAAAAGCACACCTACCTGTAAACATGCCAACAATACCCCCCTTTGGCATTGATGGCAACCCTGTGTTGGGTATGTGTTATATTCTTTGCACGAGTATATTTCCGCCAGGCCGACATATTTCTGGGACGACATATTTCCGGGACGACATATTACCGGGACAACATATTTCAGGGACCACATGATATTAGGTGGTTTTTCGGCACATGGTTTTTTGCCGATGGTTTTCCATTTTCGGTTAAGGAATTAGGGTTTTGGACTAATCCAGGTCATTGGGTTAGGGTTTTGTATGCCACTGGATCCTATATGTATATTGTATTATAAACAATGTAAAACAATGTGTATCAATATAATATATGTTGGTTTTCCCGGTTTGGGTTTCCAGGTGAAAAATCTTTGT
>SNQJ01S0110397.1:25638-37416 GCA_010110895.2 Picea sitchensis
CCTTATTCTATTTTATTGAAAGGTCTTATTAATATTGACCTTTATTACATCCGAATACATTGATCTACCTATGTGCGGGTTAGGACCTTAACAAATATGAAAGTGGGTCACTTCCGGTTTGAGGTCACTCCAAGCCTCATAGGGGGTCTTATCCTTGACAGATCTATGGGGATATCTATTTTAGATGTATGTTGCACAATCAAGTGCTTTGGCCCATAGTCTCTGTGGTAGTGACTTTGCATGCAACATGCAAGATTCCATCTCCTTTAGAGATCTTTTTTTTTGCTCAACAACTCCGTTTTGTTGTGGAGTATAGGGAACTGTGTGTTGGAACTGAATCCCTGCCTCATGGAAAATATTAAGGATCTCATGATTGAAATACTCTCCCCTGTTATCAGTTCGGAGGACTTTGATCTTCTTTCCAGACTGTGTCTCAACTAGGGCTTTGAAATATTTGAGGTGTTGAAAGACCTTAGATTTTTGCCTGAGAGAGTAAATCCAAGTAAAACGTGAGAAATCATCAACAAAAATGAGAACAAACCTTTCTTTGTTGATATATGGATGTGTGAAAGGACCCATAAGGTCACTGTGGATTAGATCTAAAGGCACAGAAGCTCTCTAAGACTTTTCTTTGTCGAATTTCTCTTGAGGGTGTTTTTCGAGAACACATCCCTCACATACTCCCTTGGAGAAATGGATGTATGGTAGACCATCAACCAATATTTTCTTGCTAAGTTGTTCCATGTATATGAAATTCAAATGTCCAAACACTTCGTTCCATATCCTACTACTTTAATCAGCATGAGTAAGCAATAAAGTAGAATCAGGTTCAATGAATTCAGAAAATGTATACAATCTAGTCTGATGATTTACCTCACCCGTAGTAACCCTAGAGTTGATTTTCATGTAGTATATGTCCACAACATTTGGTGTGAATATGAATTTCTTTCTAGTGCCTAAATTCGTCATCTGATACAGAGAGAGAAGGTTGACGAAACATTTGGGAATGTGTAGCACATTCTCGAAGATTCCATTGGTGAGTTCAATCCTTCATTTTCCGGTGACTTCGACAGAAGAGTTGTCCCCCATCAGAATAGGAGGAACTTTGAATGCATCCAATGAAGAATATAATTCTTTTGAGGCAGCCATGTGATTTGATGCTCCTGAATCTACAATCCAAGCATCAGGAGAGGAGTTGATGGAAATCAAGGCATGGATAGAATTTCCTTTCTTGGGATTTTGGTCTTCTGGCATCTTCTTCTTGGCACCCTCGGGGATGCGATCTCCAAGGTTTTTTTTATGAAGTATTTGAGTCATTAGATCTATTTTTTTTTTTGCATGCATGCAGATTCTAGATGGAATCCTTTGTGACAGTACATGCATTTCTCCCCTTTTCTTCCCTTTTCCCCTTTGGATCTGGAGGCATAGGTGAAGGGTTTTGTGTACCCTTCCTTCTTCGGATGTGCATGAGCTTTCCTTTTGTATTTATCTTTATATTTCTGATATTT
This sequence comes from Picea sitchensis, assembly GCA_010110895.2. Classification (NCBI taxonomy): domain Eukaryota; kingdom Viridiplantae; phylum Streptophyta; class Pinopsida; order Pinales; family Pinaceae; genus Picea; species Picea sitchensis. The sequence continues at coordinate 27,147 of SNQJ01S0110397.1, forward strand.
ATGGTTGCCATCTTGCACAGTGAGTGAATGCACCTTTGGGACTTTTGTTTTTCCCATGTTGATGAGCTTGGTTTGCTCTTCTATCATGGATTTGATAAAGTCGTCAAGAGAAGGAATCTTCCAGGTGGCTCCAGAGGCAAATCTAACTAAATGGAATGTGGATACAAATACAAGAATTCAGGACAAAGTTTGGAGAGAATGGTGAGATCCATTTGTTTCTCCTACTTAGATTTATCAACCCTGCAAGCTTTCAGTTGTGACAGTAAATCCTTGAATTTTGTAAAGAAATATTGGATATTATCGAATCTTTTTGGATCCAGTGTGAGAAATTCCACCTCCAGCATGTTTCCCCTCATCTCATTCTATTTTCCAAAGATCCCTTCCAAGTTGGTCAAAGATTAATTGGGATTCTTACAGGAAGATATGTGAAAAAGGAGATCGGGAGAAATAAGATTGCAAATTATTTTGAGCGCTTCATCCATTCGATTTAAGTACTTGTATTTTTCTATGGCTGATGTCGGTTCTATATTTGTATTCAAGGTTAACCTGTACAATCCTTTGGTTCATATATGTATGGCTATTTTCTCCTTCCATGCAAATTAGTTGTAAGGTGTAAGAATGAATTCTTTTTGGAAATACATCTTTCCGCTGTCTTCAATCTTTTGTACCTACAAAACATTTTGGTGTAGATTTTGCTTAGCAGTCCGTCGGCTCTGATACCATGTAAATGTGTTGAAACTACACAAAATATATCTAGCTAGAAAATACTACACACATTTTCAGAGATAAATTGAGAAAGAAGAAGAAGGAGAGAAAGAATGGAAGAATTCTCATTAACCGTAATGAATAATAAATAATTTACAGACGATATACTCTGTATAACTCAATCAATGCGCATTGGAGGAGAACCAATGCACCATAGTGGTGGTCTAGAGTGATATCGACACACACCAATAGTTACGGTAGTGAACTGCCACCTAGTCTAGTCTCTCATGCAGTTACGAGAGTGAACTTCCACCTAGCCGAGTTAACTAGTCAACTAGTCTTCAGTTAATTGACTGAACACAGAGTAGTGAGGAGTAGATCAAGGAATCAAGGGTAATGTGACAATATGGTGATGATCCCAATGCAAGTGTGCATCAACATGGTGATGATCCCAATGTTGCATGGTGACAAAACCAATGTAGCATCTAAACTCAACTCAACTAGTCAAACTGAAGTGTCAACTGAAAGAGAATATTCTCCACATGGGATATTCTCCCCTAAAATATAGGAGACTGGATAATGACTAATTATGACTAATAAACAAGGAAAAACCTTAGGAAAAAAAATCCTAGGTGTGTGTGAAGTAACTCCAATAGCCCTGATTTCAACAAATATTTATTCCTTTATACCTTTTCTTCCGACCAATCCTTGGCTGCAGTACTTACCTAGAAGGTTGATGAAAAAAATGAGGCACTGATATCATTTATGAGAACTAACCTTCAAGGAATCGAACTAAACTATCCGGCTATAGACAAACAAGATTACCTGGTTTATAAAGCGGTCAAACATTTTAGATCCTAAATCCTAAAGAATCACACTAAAGTCATAGTCCTTGAACCTGCAATTAGATCTTTGTTCACTCAATAAGAAATGGGAGAAATGAGGGGAAATTAGATGGAAGTCATTCAAGAATTTGATATGGACATAAAACTTGCCAAAATAGTCAAGGGTCAAGGATTGTGTAGACTGGTTGTTGAGGCCCAAGATCTGGTCAACGCATAAGACTTTGGGTGGGAAAATGAGTTGTCATTATGGTGAAGATAATATTTATATGTACCTCCCAGGAAAGAATCCTGGTATGGAAACTTGGCTTATCTCCTGCATCATGGAACTTGTCCAAAAAACCTAAACCCTAGAGAAAGGAGATCTCTAAGGTTAAATTCCACTCAATAACACCTCATAAATTCTGTGCTTTTCCACGTAAACTATGATGGAGTACTCCTTAGATGTCTTGAACATGATGATGAAGAAAATGTACTAAAAGAACTCCATGACGACCCAGTAGGTGGAAATTTTGCAAGAGAAACCATGACTCACAAAATATTAAGGGTTGTTTATTGTTGGCCTACTTTGTTTAGGGATGCTCATGCATATGCCAGAAAATGTAAATCTTTTCAAGTGAGCACTGGTAGGGAAAAGAGAGCATCCATTCCACTCCAGCCAATGACCATATCCAGACCATTCGAGCAATGGGGAATAGACTTCATAGGATAAATTACTCCCAATTCTTCGAAACAACATAAATATATCTTGAATGTAAGATATTATTTTACGAAATGGACGGAGGCTATCCCTCTCATGCACGTTAATGAAAATGTAGTAATACAATTTTTAGAACAACAAATGATAACAAGGTTTGGATTTCCCTCCTTTCTCATTTATGACAATGCTTCCTAGTTTTCTTCCACGTTCTTGACATAATTCTCCCTTGATAAGGGGATCATAATAAGATATTCTAAAAGCTACTATCCGCAAGGGAATGGGGTAGCAGGGTCAACCAATAAAAACCCGGTGAGAATTTAAAAAAAAAACAATTGTTGAGAATCATAGGAATTGGCATAATTTGCTTCATAATTCCTTATGGACTGATAGAGTAACACCTAAAGAAGCCATAGGAAACTCTCCATACTTTCTGGTATATGGGAAAGAATCCATTCTTCCAAAAGGATTGTACCTTCCATCTTTACATCTTTCCCAGACATCAAGAGGTCATCCCTCATCCGCTCTACAACAAAGGATTGATACCCTTATCATGTTGTATGAAGAAAGAGAAAAGGCTAAAGTTAAGTTCATCACTCATCAATAGGTAGTTAAAATATGGTTTGACAAACATAAGGCCAAATAAAAATATTTCAAGGTAGGAGACCTAGTCTTGAAGTGGGATAAAGCAAACGAGTCCAAAGGAAAACACTCAAAGTTCCAAAATATATGGCTCAGACCTATCCAGGTGGACGAGAAGATTGGGGCAGGAACATACTGATTGCAGAATCTGAGGGAGGAGTCTGAAATCCTCCCGATGAATGGCCAGGCCTTAAAACAATAATTCTCTTAATAAAAAAAATGTGTCCTTTGATGCTTTGTTTGATTCTCTGTTTCTTTTTTAGCATACATTTTGATCAGGATGAGTGTGTGGGTTTAGGAAAGACCGTCTTCGAGATCCTTTTTATTTTCTCCCATTTTCTTGTTATTTTCTTTTAATTAAGTTGTGTTTCGTGAAGCAATGGTTGAATTTAATAGATACAGTGAAGCAGACTCTACTCCTGACCTACACTTACATGAAAAAGAAGAGACGTTGGGCAGGAAAAAAAATTCAAAAATCATAGTTGTCTTTGTAAGCATACTACCTGAGGAAGTGATGAAATATCTACCTAGTGGCCTGGTAGAGATAAGTTGAAAGATAGCTAGCTGAAAAGAATCACATGTACCTCCAAGACAGATCCAGGGAAAGCTCCACCCTAACAATTTCACCTTTTCAAGAAACATATATCCTCCTATATCACTCGCTCTAGGTATTTATGCCAGAAAAAGATGATCCATAAAAAGAGTGCAAAGTCCAAGAGGGTATGCAAATAACTCCACTGAGGCTATGGATGCTCGCTGACAGTAGAGCAAGTTATGTGATGTCAGGGTGGCTTTGTTGGGGCTATGGATGCTTGCTAGCAGAGGAGAAACACCATAAGGAATTAATGATATCTAAATGGCCTCACACCAATGGACGCCCTACTGGCTCTTGTCTAGAAAGGACATGGATTGAGGTTAAAAGGAAAGAGGGTGGAAAGGATAAACCCCATAGGAAGATCCGAATTTGCGGATACGAGAACTTGTGTACAAATTGATAGAAAAGGTTTTTTGGAAAAGGAATAGAATAAATCCAGATGGTTTCTCAACCAATTTTCAAAGGCTAAGCATGAAGGAAGGAGCAAGGATTTTTTTTTCACCCAGAGAATTGCCATTTATTAAGCACTCAACACACCCTAAAAGTTTTTGTGAATTTTCCTTTTGGGTACCACTTTGTCTTTTCTGAATTAATTCATTTTGTAGGGATCAATGGGTTTTATGTGTTGTTATGTTTTATCATCGATCACATTTGGTTTGGTTTGGAATTATTGAACAAATTGACCTTTTCTCTAAGTAAACTTAGCATTTAGACTAAGTGTATGCAACTAAAAATTTGAGCCACAGGCCTATCATCGGTATCGGCGAAATTCGAGAGGAAAAATTCCGACATAAAAATGATAATCGTCGATCTCTGATTGCCAATGCACCATCGACATTGGAGAAATGGGAGGAAGGGTGCGTCGATCGTTGACTACAGCCTAAGAAATTTTTTCTAAAAATCGTCGATATACTATCGGCATCGACGAACTAGAAAGTTAAACCATTGACATAGGCAACCACAATTGTCGATTGTCAATCATTGATATACTGTCGACATCAACGAAGAGGGGAACGAAAAAATCAACTAGTGTCAAAAGGAAAATCCCTGACACCGAAAAGGAACGCTCCTCACGCCCCAAAGGTCAAATCAACTGCCACATGTTTTCCTCGTATACAGTCCATATTTCTTAGGCATTATCCACATCATCTTTTGATGTCCCCTGAGTGATATCTATATTTCCACGTCAGCACCATGGGGTAGTTTTAAGTTGGCATAGGAACTTTTTCCTAGAGGTGCCAATGAAATAACATCAAACATAATCCACCAGCGTCGATACACTCATTAACTATCGACTGATTGATTGAACACTGAATTCTTTGTTTTAGTTTGAACCTTTACCTGGTGACGCCGAAAACCATGGTCGATCCGTGATTCTGCTTATCCCCGATGTTGGGACCTAAGTCTTCACCCCTGTCCCTCCTACCTCATTTTCCTTATACCTTCTTGAAAATCATTTCCCTTCTGGTTGGTTGAGTCAATTTCCCTCCCTAAATGACTTTGTTTCTATCATTTTCTTTCTTGATTGAGTCTTTGCACATTTTGTTTCTCTTTTTCTTGAAGGATAATTACATGTCATGATTTGGTTAGGAATAATTGTCATCGTGCTTTCCATTGATTGAGCTCACAACAGGTTGACCAAGACTTTTTGTATGAATAGGGAATGCCCATGGACAAAACACAACAATTTGGAGCAGTCACTTTAGGGCCTGGATTCTAAAAATAGACAGGGTGAATTTTCAATGGTAAAGATCCAACAGGCCGATCAGATCAACGAATATCATACATTCAGGATTCCAGAAATGTGCGAGCTTTAATTAAAGAGTTACACAAACTTCACTCTGCAACTCCCAAATGCTGAAACATCCGAGCTCATCCTGGTAAAAAACTATCGGATGTCGAACCGCCCCATCGCTTCGCAAGATCAACCATCTGGGAGATCTCCATACTTAGCACTCAAAAAACTCTCAAATGCCGAAACACCAGAGCCACATGGCATCCATTGGTGTTGACACATGGAACTCATTTTAGGTCATTTGAGTTACGTCATCCTCCCATTTTTGGGTGACATGTGTCACTCTCTGTCATGCGGATACGTTAGAATTAATGACGTCATGTTGACACGTCAGCTCTAGGAGATTATCAATCCGAGAGATTTCAATTCACAACAAATTAAGACCTCTAAAGCCCCGAAGCACCGGAGCCCCCAAAGTCTCGAAAGATTTAAATGTTAAACATGTCTTAATCTCGGGTTAATTAGTGATAAGCATTGGCTAATCACTTCACGAGTTCAGCCCTCTGGGAGGTGTCCATACTTTGCATTCAATAACTCCTGAACCCCGAAGAACCAGAGACGTGTGGTGTCCATCAGTTGAGATGTGTGGCACTCTTCTATCATGACGCGTGGACCTCTCCTATCATGACATGTGGCACTCATTTCAAGGATATTTGGGTCTGTCATCTGTACTATTTCAAGTGACACGTGTCACCCTTCTTTATGTGGCACATCAATGATATGATGTCAGGACACCATGTCACTCTGGGATTTTATCACTCTGGAGAATTTCAACTCAAAGCGAGCACAGTTCTCCAAACCTTCGAAGTGTCAGATCCCTAAACAGCCGAAGTGGGCCCCGAACTGCCACGTCACTCTGCAACATTGTAACTCTAGGATATTCTCAAACTCATCATTCATAGCTACCAAACCCCCGAATTGCTAAAGTGTCGAAACACCAAATGTTTAAGGATAAATCCTGGGTTAATTAGCAATAAGTGGTGGTTAATGACTCTGAGAGTCCGAGCCTCTAGGAGATATGATTATTCTGTGCTCCAAGGCCCCCGAATGTTGGATTTATGAAGTGGCTCACCCACATTTATTGCACATTTTTAAATGTTTAAAAATGGGCTCCAAACCAGAATTGGGGAAACTACACATCTAGATTATAGAAAGAATATCACAGACTCCGAAAAAAGCCAGATGACTTGTTTTTTTCCTCCAGGGGATAAGTGGGGGAAAAATACTACCAACATCCAGCTATCTCCTAGTGGCCTCCAACAACACGTTACATGCCAATGCTTGATACATAACACAATTTTGTCACTCCCAGTCATTTCTTGCCAAATCTCGGTTCACCCCAGCATGTGCATCAGTCTAGATTCAATGCTAGTAGTAGTTTTTAATTGTTCAATTGAAAAACTCTTTTAAATTCAAACACAATAAGTGGTCTTTTTTGTGTGATAAGAACCACTCCTTTTTGTTAAGTCAAGTTTGAATTATTCATTAGCATACTCCAACAATGTGTTTTAGTTAAGTTAATAAGTTGTTTTACAATCGATGTGTAGAGCTAAGCCTCAGTTCCACACTAGTCGAGGGCCTCCACATTTGTGATAAATAGGCATATTTTGTATGTCATAAAGGTCGATGGTTTTGGAGAGAAAGACTTTTTCTGAAATTTTGTAAGAGAACTATTTTTGTGCAAGTTATTTTAATTAAGAAGTTTTGTTTAGAACCAAAGACACTTCTATCATCTAAGGTGTGCATGTTATTGGACCAAGGGGGGTTATATGTATCTTCAGATTCAATATTTGTTGCTGTATTGAGTAAGAGTTGTTGTATATGTTATTTAAAATTATCTTATAATGCTGTAACAATTCTTTTATTCTAGTTGATGAATAGAAATCTATTGTGTTAACCTGTGATTGATCATAGAGCATTGAAAATTACTTTTTCTTCCTATAAATTCTTGTCACATATATATTTTCTTTCTGTAACTGTTATCTTAGACAATGTTGAATGTTTACTAATCAAAATGGTATTAATGCTAGTTTGAAGTAGTTTATATCTTCTTCGTCTACATGCTAAGGTATAAAGGTTATCCTACAACCCAACTTCCCCCCAACACATAGTTAGCTTCCCTCTGTCATCTAGTTTAAAGATCTATATTTCTTTTGTTATAAATGTTAGAAAAGAACCAAAATGAGAACTACATATCCTGAGGAAAGGCTTAAATAGAAAAGACATATTTGTCAATCACAATTAAATCCCATCGATAATTTCAGCCAGATCACGAATCTGGAGAACCTTACCACTCATGAAATGCTTACGAGTCTAATTGGGCCTCTTAGGTGGGTTTGGTTCTTTTTTTTTATTTAAAGGGATTTTAGACCCCTCAACAAGGCCCTAAATGACATTTTTTTGATGTGGCAGTGCCCAATATATTCAATTTTATATGTATCATGCCATTCAAAATGTGTACTCCTTGGCTATACCTTTCCAATGGGGTACCAAGTGCCCCAAATGGAGATCATATGCAAAATTTGCTCCCTCATAAAGTTGACGTATAAACTATCCCCATAAGGGTCCTCAAACCTTTTGGCATTTAATATTCTTGGGTTGGGGTTTTCTCATTTATGATTTATGTTAAAAATGCCTTTAGAGCCTCATTGTAATCAACTTATTGTGAATGAGTGTAGCTAACACATCTCTCTTCATAGATAAGCTACCACCATTCTAGCTAGGTTGTGTGCTTCACATTTTACAGTCTTTTGTATTTCAGACAATCATTAATAGAATCTAAGTTTTAATGTATTATTTTGTTCCTTGCAGTATCTTTGTGTAGTTCCTTATTATATATTTTTTATAGTTATTCCTTCATGTTTTTCTCAAAATAATCTATATCAATGGTATCAACACAGTTTTCTCCTTGACATTCTTAGTGCATGTCCCCGATGAGGTCGGGGTATAGAGAGTTGGGTATCGAGCTTGTTTCTCTTGAGAAAAAATGCTCTAACCTTCCCAATAAAACTCCAATGGTGGAAGAAAAGAGGCATGATAGATTGGGAGATCCTATCAAATTGTTTCTCAAGGAATCCCTCACGTGAAAGAGGAACGAGATGATGTATTATTTCATCCAGATCCTTTGATAGTTTCCGACAATATCTTAAGCACCTTCAACCAACGGTCACTTTGGAGGTGCGACACCCTTTAAGCTAAAAGTTAACTTCGCTATTCCTTTTTTTTAATTCCACATAGATTCTGATGCTTTGGAAAAATGGTTAATTCTGCTAGAGGGTTATTTCTCTGTCCAAAATTTTTCCAACAATGATAAAATAACCTTCGCACTACTTAAGGCCCTTCCCCATGTCATAGACTAGTGGGATACTTATTGTGAGAAACAAGTTGAGGATGAGTCTGTAATTTTTTTTCCAGGACCCACTTGGGAAGATTTTATTGATGCCCTCAAGGAGAAATACTACCCTATTGGAAACTATGATGACCAATACATGAGATGGACAACTCTGTGGCAAGAGAGAGACTAGAAGATGTCAGTGTACAAAAAAATCTTCCATACCTTTCAAACAAATCTTAGTATTAAATACTTTGAGAAGCACATATATGGAGTTCCTGTATATCTCCTCACTAGGATGTGTTTACTAATATGCTATCAAGACTGAGAATAAGTTCAAGAAAAGGAATAAGTGATATTTCGATTCTGCAAACCCATCGCAACAGAAGCTCGTTAAGGGTGGCCCTAACCCCCATCAAAAAGTACAAATCAAGGATGGACATTCCTAGGACAACTAGTCCAAGCCACTAGGAAAGAAGTGTAATGGGAAGTCGGAGAAGGACAATAGAAAGTGGTGTGAGTTCCATAAAATGCCTTGGCACAATACCGATGAATGTCACTCCAAACTGTCATTATTGGATGATATGAAAGCATCAGAGTTAGATGATGACTCAGAATATGATTCAGAATCAGAAAAGGGAAAATGGATCATTGGCATGGAACCTAGTGTCATCATCGCTACCATAAAATTCTAGCCAGAGGAACCAAAGGATCTTGAAGAAGGGGAGTGCCTCTTCCACTCACAGATGTGGGTGAAGGGGACCCCACTCCATTTCATTATTTCTAGTAGTAGACAAAATAACCTAATATAAGAAGCGGTTGTCAAGAGGTTTAACCTAAAAATGATGTCACACCCTCATCCATACACCATTGGTTGGATCAGCCAGGGACGGGCAATCCATGTCAACCAGTAATTTCACATGCACTATGACATAAAATCCTTCAAATAAAAGGTATTTTGTGATGTTTCCCACTTTTAATTTTATGACGTTTTCTTGGTAGAACCATATATGTGGAAGCATCATGTTTTTTATGAATCTAGCCTCCATAGTTTCATTATTAATTTGGGATATCAACTCTACAAGGTATAAGAGGTAGTCCCAACTATTGCGGTATCTTTGATCTCTGCGAAGTGGTGCATAAAGGTGGTCTCTCAGAACAAGAGATTTTCCCTCATTATGGTTAGGTCACAAGGTGAATGGAAGTTCATTGCAACTGCCAAAACCTCTTCATGGGGTCTCTCTATATAGCAGCAACAGGTGGACAAGATAGTACAAGAGCACAAAGACATATTTTCCTCACCTACTAGGGTTCCTGTGCACTATTAGGTAAAGCACTCAATTGATTTAACAAACAATGCTCCTCTACTTAACAACCCTGTGTATAGGCATTCTATTATGGAGAATGAATAAATCAAACACTATATCCAAGAGCTAATTATGAAGGGCCACATCAAGCCAATCTCCTTACCTTGCGGGAGCCGAATTGTTATGGTACAAAAGAAGGATTGTGTCGTAGTCAAGGAGAAAGTACGAGAAGTTTCCAGTAGATCCTTACATAGAGAAATACACGTTATAACATCATATATAGAAGCACACAAGCATACAAATAGACATACACAATAGTGAGAGAACCATCAAATCATTTTATTAGATATAGCCAA
>SNQJ01S0110397.1:37583-54655 GCA_010110895.2 Picea sitchensis
AGTATCCCCTACAACACCTCCCCCCCCTCAATTAGTTGTTTGTCTCGAGCAAGAGGGGGAGTATGAAAAAATATACAATTTTTTTCTACTAAGTCCTTCTTCTGAGGCTATTACAAAAATATTGACAAGTCTTTTACAAAAATAAGAAGAGAGAAAGGATAAGTTGAAGATGGGCAAAGTTTTGATCACTTTGCTTGACTGTTGTCGACATGTTCATATTGCTGGTGTATTTCTTGTGGAATTTCCCATTCATGCAATTTTATATTTGATGGTCGTGGGATGGCTTGAACTATTTCTCGTGACTCCTCTGATCCTTCAATGACTATGTCTGGAGTCTGTGATTGACGACTAGTAGTTGGTAGGTTTGATGTAGAGGGATTAAAAAAATGGAAGTTTTGTCAATAGGTTGATGTTTCTTCCCATTGTTCTGTAGATTCCTGAGGTATCACTTCAAATTCCGTTTCATAAATATTTGGAGATGTATGTGAAAAATGCTTGGAAAACATCTTTCATTCCTATATAGAGTATTGAGCCTCAATTCCAATTGTTTTTATCTTCTTTAGGAATTCTAATTTATTAGTTAAATATGCCTCCTGCACCATGATCAATTCGGGTTTGACTTGTTGTTCTTCTTCCTTTGCTTTCTGTGTAATGAGATCAAGATGTTTGTGAGATTTCTTTGTTGTTTCTTGTGCCTTGCTTGCCTCTCGTATCCATTCCTTCTCTTTCTTTGCTAATTTTGTTTATGATGCGTTTTCTTTTGCAATTTGGGCTGCTATGGTTGCTTTGATTTTAGAGTTGGTAGTGAGACCCCTCATTTTTTTAAATCCTCAATTATTGTTCTTTGATCTTTTAGCTTATTATAAGTGGAGGTAAAATATGTGGGCCATTTTTTCAAGACTATCTGCAACATTGTTGCTTTTGCAGTTCCATGTTCCCATTTTTTATATATTTATTTAAATTTGCTAAACTTTGCATGAAGTATTGTTATTGTTTGTTGACCGAGTCCATCTTGAGTGTGCCTCACTGCTTGACTATATAGCTGTTTAAGTTGTGTTTTGTTTTGTCTTTAATGGATGATTTCTTCCTAGTTGTTGGTTGTTGTAGTTATAACTACTTCAATCAACCCTTTTGTGGTTATCAATTGATCAATTCCTTCTGTTGGTTTATCAATATATGATTTTTCTTTGCAAGATGTACGACATTTATTAATATATATTTTTCTTTGTTCTTTCTTGTTGCTACTCGGGCGCCACCTTTTGATTATTTCTTATAGTGACTTGTTACTTATTTGGACACTTCATTATATAGAATAATCATTTGAGTATTTGAAGTGGTGGCAGGGTCGAATATTTTTTCTCCTATTGGTACCGTCGAGATCGCTGGTTTGAAGGCTATGAATGTAGGCACTTTGGGGTTATTATTTTTTTTCGGTCAACACTATTTTTCTTTCTTAGTGCTTGTGGAGTATGTTGCTTTGTTTTGGGATCTTGGTCCTTATTTGTACTGTCATATTTGTGCATATCCTAAATTTCTGGAGTTGTGTTATTGTGTTCTTCTGAAGCTGGGTATGATCTGGGATCCTACATATTTTATTACCATCCTTCCCCCACTCTATATATTTAGTATTTTATGGAGAGTTTGACTGGTCATTTCCCTTAGGAATATTTTTTTGACGGTTATTTGACTTTGGAAATAATCCATTGTCATTGTTTTCTTGTTTTGTATGCTCATCCGACTCGGTAGGCAACTGTTCACTTTTCCCTACTTACTCATTGGAATTTTCTAGTGAATTTGTATTATCCAGTGATATGATAGTTGGATGTGCATATGTTGCTTTGTGGATCAGATATGTGATTATAATTATTCCTTTGTTGGTCTTTGTTGATTGAACTTCTTTAAAGTATGAGATCATTTATTCCACTGTAACGGTCTTCTTGGCTATGGCGTTTGTTGTTGTACTGATGATTTATTCCAATCCCAATTGTTTTTTGCTTCCTCCATTGCTATTAGTTGAGGTAACTGAAGTTGTTTCTTCTAAGGATAATTGCCTTCTTCATTTTCTAGATTTATTTTTGTTTGTTTGTTTCTTCTTTTCTATAACTATTTCTTCAACAACTGGAGTAGGTTCAAGTGGTGGTGATTCCTTGGTGATGTCAATCGTACCCAATTTCATCTGTTTTTTCTTAGGGGTTGGCTTGTTGCTAGGGTTGGGTATGATGTTCTTTGACTGATGTGATGAAGTCGTGTCTCTCTCATTCTATAGCCTCTAATTTTTATTTTCCCTTGTTTCTATATGCTTGTCCAGGGTTTCTCTGGTTTTCTTAGCTTTGGCACGCTTTACATTGAGATTCTCCATAGCCTCTTTGAACTGTGGTCCAATGTTTGACTTTAAATGATTATATGTATTTCTTTGGTATTTCTCTTTTTGTCATTCCCTCTCAGTAAATTTTGTTGGTAAATATAACTAATATTTCCCTTATCATAGGATCTTTGAAATCCAGTGTCATGTCTAATCTAAATGTTTCTTTCCAAATGATGTCAACATATTCTTGGACTATATGGGGGTCGATTTCCTACATACCTTTATGTGATTTTTCCGGTTGTTTTTTCCTATTCAGTGTTCGATTTGTTGGTGTGCCTCCTTCCTTTTCAAGGTCTATTACAAAAGGGACTTTGTACAATACTACTTCTATCTCCTCTTCTTTCTCTGCAGCTGGTAGCGAGGTCAAGATGGATTGTTGGTCGTTTAGTACTTTTAGTGGTATCTAAGTATGAAACCCTAGTTGTTGGTCGAATTCCTGGAAAATTTGATACTTTGTAGGTTGATATTCCATCTCTTTAGGGGCCAACCCTCAAATAATTCCACACCAAAGTTTGGTGGTGTCCAAGCTTAGTTAAATATGTGCAATTGGTGGTAATTATTGATGCACTGTTTGGTTGAAACACCACTTATGTGATACATTTTTCACATGATTTACCCAACATTTGGACATAATGTTGGGTGAAATGGAGTCATATGAGCTACTTGTTCCTGAGGAAAAATCCCTAAAATTATTCATAGTCGGGGTGTCTTGTGCAGTAAATGAGGGTTCTCCGACTGGACATACCTTACTCATGGCGATCCAAATTTGTAGTGTAGGAAATTTAATACCACAATTGTTTTCTTCGCATTCTTTGCAGTTACTCCTGACCAACGCAACAAGATTATTTTCCCAATCAATCTATGCCCCTCTCTAGAATATTTTCCCAATGGGGTCAAGCATTGTAAGCTTTACATCAGAAGCTCAAACTATGGTTTTCAAGCATAGAGACACAATGATACATGTCCATTTAGCACAAAGGTTTGAAACTTTGTTAATCATGAGCCCCTTTGAATTCTTTGTAGAAGTCCCTCAAGTAAGGGCATGCATCCAGTCATTAGCATTCATTGTTTTGGAGACTGGAGTGCCTCCATGTGGGATTCTTGTAATTCGATGGATTATGCCTCCTGTGATCTCGATTGGGAATTCTAACCAGATATGGACATTATGATATCAAATGACAAGGAATTTAACAACTTCCTCCTTCAATCCATCGAAGTCTACGACTTAGGGAGCACTGAGGAAGTGGCAGATACCTTCTGTTTCAAGAAAATTTATTTATTTCTTCCAGATACCATCTTTGTTAAGGTCCTAACCCGCACATAGGTAGATCAATGTATTCGGATGTAATAAAGGTCAATATTAATAAGACCTTTCAATAAAATAGAATAAGGCGGATGTAAGAAGACCTATGGAAGCCCCAAAACTAGGATCTTCCTCAAGATGCTTCTTTTAGTATAAATAGGAGTCAGTGTAGAGAACCCTAAGCTTGGATATTATTGTGATTTCGATTGGAGGTTACCCCTCGAAGAGACTGTGGTGTGCTATATCTGATTCAAAGTGTTATTTACGTTGCTATTTACATTATGTCATTTAAGTATGGAAGATTATACTTTGGATACTACTTGTTATTACGTCATTTCTAGCACGATTTCGTTTAAATGCGCATATTTTATATGTCGGTATACACAAGTGGTATCGAGCACTTTCCTTGGCCAATTGTGGGTATTTTTTCGGTGCAGAGGCATTATTAGGCATTATTTAAGCCAGTCGGTTCTGTATAAACCAGCGGTTGGGGATTCATATTATGGAAATACAAAGTGGTTCTTAAAGCATGCGTTTATTTGGCCTTCCAACCCTGTTGGTACCCCTTCGGTGGTGGCAGCTGGAACAACACACATTAATGCGGTGGCCTAGATTCCCTAAATCCCTCTTTAGATAAAACCTATCCCGATTGGCCCGGTTGCTATAGTGTCAGAGAACAACCTTTCGGAAGATACCTCTCTAGTACAGGTAGTGAATTGATACTGACTGAAGTGCAGTCCTATCCTCCTTAGTTAGTGCCGAGAGATATTGGGCCGAGTACTCTTTATTTGGACCCCTTGCATTATATCAGAACTATAAGCATAGGGAAAACCAGCAATGTCATTAGAACCCTTGAATACCTAACCCTTGGGGACATAAACAACAATATAAACAAATTAAACGGCGAGATCTATTAACGCATATCTGTATTCGGGTTGCTAAATCAAAACTCTACGGTTCAGAGTTTGGGAGTTTCAACAACGCAACATTCTTAGGACCAAAGCATATGCTTGCAACGCCAGAATTTTTTGACCATTGACTGAGACCTATTCCATTAGATTCATCTCTTAGCCCTCATCACTTTCCCCATATCATTTTTAACGCAAAATGTTTCTGACCCCGCATGCACCCTTTTCAGTTCACCCATTTTACCATTATTTGAGACCTAATCCATTAGATTCATCCTCTTAAGCCCTCATCACTTTCACTCCTATCATTTTTGCAGAAAAATTTATAACCTCGCCCGCTCCCTTTCCGGTTCACCCGTCATCATGGCCCAAGCCCGTAACCAAGAACTAGAGTCTCGCTTCAACACCTGCAACATGGTTTGCAGGACCCAACAGAAGTGCAAACAACTTCGATTACTCTTTGTTGTCTCCTGTGATGCCTCCATGAATACCTCCGTCCAGGATAATTTGTGAAGTCCATGATGGCGAGGAAGTCAAAATGAACTTGAATCATCGTTGTAGCACTCTGCACCAAACTCAAATTCTCTCGATGACCCTTTAGAATGCACCTAAAAATTTGAAGGTTGTGCTTCCATTCCTTTCCAACCCATCACTTTCAAAGGGACTGCGCCAGGGTGGATGTAACTAAATTTGATGGCTCGGACCTTGGTTGGGTCACACAAATCGAACATTATTTCTCTCTACAACATTACCGATGACTTGGCAAACTTCGGTATGGTGTTCTCCATCCTAGATCAGAGCAGCAATGGTGGCAATGGAGAAAAACTTCGCGTCAAGGATATATTGCTTGGACCTAATTTGTGACTGAGTTTTATGAATTATTTGACACTGACACCAATGATTTGGGTCGTTTGACAAAGTGGAAACAATCGGTACAGGTTAGAGACTTCATAGCGCATTTTAATGCGGCTTTTCGAGCCGAGGGCATGGCCGATGCCTTCTTTCGCCAGTGCTATCCCGATTGGCCTCGAGGGAGGAGGTTGGGGCCATGTCCTCGTAGCTCGACCCTACGACTTGGGTGGAAACACCAAAAAATAAAGCACAACAAATTGTTTTCCTCTCAAAACCACAAGCCCTCCTTCATCCCTCACCCTAAACGGTAAGCCCACTACTCCCTCCTCCAGCAAAATCAAAAAATTGTTGGGGTCTAAATGTTTGAACGACAACTCAAAGGCCTGTTATAACTATGATGACAAATGTTTCCCAGGCCAAAAATGTAAGAAACAAAATCTCTTTATGGCTCTCTGAGGATGCTCAAGGCAGTGGTGACACTTTGTTCCCGAGTCACCAGAAACTTACGAAATAAACCCTCCCTTCGACCCTCCTGTAGGAAGAACCCATCATTTCCCTCAGTACTCTCACTGGCTTCTCCGCCCCTCAAACTCTCAAGCTCATCGGTTATAATGAAGCACCAAAGGGTCATCATCTTGGTTGTCTTATGGCAGCACCCACAACTTTATTCATGTCGTGAAACCCTGCACTTTATATCCATGGTATTGTGAATTTCCAAATCACTTGATTGCCAGCAGGGCTCTATGAAATGTGGAGGCCCTTTGTGAAAATGTCGTCTGGAAATGGGGTGACTACAACCTCAAAATCCCATATGTTTGCTATTGACATGGGAGGTTGCGACATTGTGTTGGGTGCCGAATGGCTCGAGGAACCTGGGTCCCATTCTGGCGGACTTCCGAGAACTTAACCATGTAATTTGACCAAGTGACCCACATAAATTTCAAGTATCGCTAGGGTTCTCACGAAATCATCAGTTCTTATCACATGGAGAAATTGCTCAAGAAGGTCATTGGTGTCGCCCAGCCCAGCTCCATGCCATTCAAGCCAGTCCACCCACGTTGCCCAAGACCTCCCAAACCCTATTGACAAACATCAAGCGGAGTCTTGCTTCTCCCTCCCCAAGGACTTTCTCCCCTTCATGGCGTCCATGATCATTCCATTCCCCACCCGGCCGGGGAAGCCTTCCCCAACTATGCAGCTCATATCGTCACCCTTTTCCCCAAAAGAATGAAATTGAAAAGATGGTCCAGGGACTCAGTAGGGTCATCCGTCCCACAAATGCAGTCCTTACTCCTCTCTCGTCCGTCATGGTACTCAATAAAAGAAGGTTCATGTGAATGTGTCAGGCTAGTGCCCTCAATAAACTCACCATCAAAGATAAATTTCCCATCAGGATGACCTCTGGATGGTAGGTGGTGCCAATTCTTGCGGATGAACATACTTTGGGATAAGTGACAGGACATCTTGGGGCGTGGGACAGTGACATACTGGAACCTCATGGAACCATCTCTTTGGTCCTTGCGTTGGACATGTCTCATGGACGTGGAAGATAGTGAAGTCACGTGGATGGACAGTACCTGGGCACCTCAAGCAGTTGGATGGTAGATGGGGTTGGACTGGTCGTGGACGGATGGGCAGGTGGGCAGGATGGGGCTGCAGGATTTGCCTGAATGCAGAAACTGGGCATTCAGGTGCCGGTTGGTGAAGAATGGAAGACATAGGACATCATGAGAGAACTCTTTCCAATTGGACCCCAGCAATGACTCAAGCTTTCAAACTTTGAAGATGGCAATGTGCACCACTCAGGTTCACAGCTCTCCCGACTCTCTAAAGACATTTGTGTTGGAATCTGACGCATCAGGGAAAGGCATGTGCGCTGTCCTTATGCAAGAGGAATTAACCTTTAGCCTTCTGACAAACAAGCATGCGAAGAATCTGGGCAAAACCTATTTATGAAAAAGAAATGTTAGCAGCAGTGCATGCGGTTGAATTATAAACGTCCTTATCTCTTCAAGAGCAGTTCAAATTAAGACCCGGTCATCAAAGCCTCAAATACTTTGGAACAACACATTTCTTCCTAGGAGCAACAAAAATGGGTCACTAAGATCTTTGGCTATGATTATGAGATCATTTACAAGAGGCCAAAGACAATGTAGTGGCCGGATCACCTCTGTCCTGAAAATATGAGGAAGAAGGATCCTCTTTTCTCTTTCCTTCATTGTACGATTGGTTTTAGTATTGCACCAGGAATGGTACAAGACCCCAAAAGTTAGCATCTAATTCAACAACCACAGAACAAGGCATGGGAAGCTCCCAGGGTACTTTTGGCTTTAGGATGAGCTTCGATAAAAAGGTAGCTTGTATTTAAGTAACAATCAAAGCTCAAATCCACGGTACTCTGGAGCTTCATGCACTACACCTACAATGAAGTCTTTTCGAGTTCACCAAAACATATAGCCGAGTTAAAGCAGCTCCTTTTAGGGATGGTGTGAAAGCGGGACATCCAAACCAAGTTTGTGGTAGAATGTGAGGGCTGCCAGCAAAAGGGAAAAACGGTCAAATCTCCAGGCACACTCCAACCCGCTCCCAATTCTCCACATTATTTGGAAGGATATATCTATGGATTTTAATACAGGCTTACCGTCGATCATCATTGATAATGGTGGTGGTAGATGTTTCCAAGTATGCTCATTTTTTGTGCTCTTCACCACCCATTCACGGCATCCACGATGGCCCAAAATTTTCATGGATGGGGTCTTCAAGCTTCGCGCTAAAACTCTATTGTTTACGATCGAGAGGCCAGAACTTTCCACCGAAGCAATTTTGGCAATAGCTGTTTTAAGCTGCAGGCACGGTTTCATCTATTCATCCTATCATCCCAGACGGATGGTCAAGCGGGAGTCGTCAACAGGTGTTTGGAAACCTATCTAAGGTGCTGTGCATCAGAAAAGAAACAACACCAGTGGGCTCAATGGATTTACCCTAGCGAATGGTGGTACAACACTACATATCAGCACGGCCACTCGCATGACTCTTTTGGAAGCGGTGTATGGGCGGAAACCGCGCCGTCATTCTCTCATACTGCGGGTACCTCCAGTCCCGGTGATTCGACCAAACACTTCTGATCCGGGGAGATATCCTTGGGTACCCTTAGAGAACTTGGTCGCCCGGCGAGCGAATGGCGACAAGCGGTCAAGGTGCTTGGGCATCAATTTGTAGAAGGGGATGAGTCTCGGCTACAACCATATGAAAACTTCCCTCAAGGCCGAAGCATTGTCAGAAGCTAGCCCCAAATTTTATGGCCCGCCTACGGTTCTAAAAGCCCGTTGGGACAGTGCATATCAGTTAGCTTTCTGCCGGTCGGTCGAGCTACGCATCCACCCATTTTCATGTTTCACAGCGAAGAGGGTGGTTGGAACTAGGTGCCAACTTCAAACCCAACCGAGTTAGTTGAAGAAGGATCCATTTAGCTCTGACCCGAGCGGTTTTGGACGGGGAGAATGGCTAGCACGTCGAACCATCAAGGAAGTGCACCGTCTGGGTGGAAAGATATGAGCTCAAGCAGTGATTACCACTTGAGACAACTACCGATGCAACGGCTGATTTCCACATCTCAAATATGGGGACAGAAATTTGTTTTTAAGAGGCCGGACATGTTAAGGTCCTAACCCGCGCATGGGTGAATCAATGTATTGGATGTAATAAAGGTCAAATATTAATAGACCTTTCAATAAAATAGAATAGTAGGATGGCAGAAGATCCTTATCGAAGCTTCCGCTTCTAGAAGGGATCTTCCTCTAGATGCTTCACCCAGTATAAATAGGAGTCGGGGTATGAGAACCCTAGCTTGGATATTATTGTAGCAGAGCCTTTCGAGAGGGTATGAGAACCCTAGCTTGGATATTATTGTAACAGAGCACTGCTCGATTGGAGGTTGCCCCCTCGAAGAGGCCTGTGAACATTGCTATCTGATTCAAAGTGTTATTTCTGTTGCTATTTCGTATATCATTTCTGTGTATCGTGAAGATAATGCTGGATATTTTACTGTTATTCTGTCATTTCTAGCATTTCGTTTCTGTTCTGCATATTTTATATATCTGGTATCTTGCAATCTTCCATACTCCAGGTCATGAATTTTTTCTAGTGTCGGGACCAATCAATCTCTTCTATGCGAGAACTATAGATGTTTGCTAAGCATGCCTACAATTCAGTTGCACTAGTTGTATTAGACTTAGATTTTGTTCGTGGTTCAACCATTATATCTTCTATCTAGCCTCTAATGTGCAACATTCTTATAGATTCTTGGATATCGAAGGGATTTTTCTCTCGTCTGGGGATACACTGCACAATTAGGATTTCTAAAGTTTTATTGTGCAAGTGCTACAGTGTAAACAAAATTGAGGAAAAATTGTATGTGTCATCCAAATTTATAGGTGCTATATGGAGAGGGGACTTAAATTCAGCTAGCGGGGATATTAATTCATCTACCTCGGTATTTTCATTGAAATTAAATGCTTGTTCGTGTGACATGACTTTGGTGTTGGCGACGGTGGGGTGGATGAATACGTTATGTCGATCATTAATGTTATTAATGCATTCCTATGGTTTAATGATATCGACTTGGTTGAAGTTACTTTTTCGAGATACACTCTTCATCTAAACGATATTCGTTTGTTCTGGATTTTCAAGTTGATTCGACTAGACGGTTGGAGATCTTTGATCGGAATATCTAGCATGTTGGCTTCTGGTCTCCTATCGATGGGATGTATAATTGGTCTCTCAGAGCCATGTTTGCATTGTTGATAGTGTTCGTGTTCGGTTGCGTAATGTTCCCACTGTTGGGTATGTGTTATATTCTTTGCATGTGTGTGTGTGTGGGTGCGTCAGATACGACGACTGCGTCTGACGATCCCTTAGCGGATTTTTGCTATTTTTAGCGGATTTTGCTATTTTTAGCGGATTTTGCTATTTTTAGCTGATTTGTAAATTAATCCCGGATTAAGGGATTAGGGTTTTGGTATCTACGGAATACCTAAAAAAACATTGTATATATTGTATGGCGAATGGTGAAATTCGATATAATGAAAAATAAAGGTTTTCTCGGTTGAGGGTTTCCGGTAAAGATCTCTGTGTATTCTGTGTATGAGCCATTGATTAATTTTTGTATTGCTTAAGAATATATATGCATTGCTTTACTTCGCAGGTTTAAAACTTACACCCACTGCTCACTTGCTCATCGAATTTCATACTTTTGTATTTCTCTTGGTGACGTGTTTCCCGAAAGTTTGATCTCCCGGTGTGTCGATCTAAGTAGTGGCATAGATCGCATTTGGGTGTTGAATTTGATTTTGTTTTCTGTATTTTTGGTCTAATTGTTGACCAAGGGATTCATTCTTTTCTCATTTTTCCACAAGTGAGTGCCTTTAGGCATTGTGTTGGTCATATATATTGGAGTTTCCGAGTAGTTTCTTTGTACCTAACTATGGTAACACATTTATTGGTTACTTTTTTTAATTTTATCTTCATCTTACTTATCTTTTATTTTTGTATAATCTTCCTGTTTGTCTCTAGATCCTTGGGATTTGATTTTCCCAAGAAATTTTTAATTTCCTTCGCTGCCTCTTGCAAGAGTGTCTCTTTGGGATCAAATTCAAAATATTTAATGAAGTCATATTTTATTTAGTTCCAATCAAAAGTATGATCCGATGCTTCTTCAATCTTATAACACTTGTGGGGTATATCATCCAATGTATTTGGGAACATGTGCGGAAACACTCTTTTGTCTCTATAGCCTACTTTTTTCCATTCTTGCTCGCATTTTTGTATGTGGATTACTGGGTTGAATCCAGGTTTAAAGATTAAGATGTCAATATTTGTAGAGAGCTTTTTCACACTAAATGTTTCCACAAAATATAATGTGGTGGTATTCCATGTTTGAAGTCAGTTTACATGAGTCTCTCGCCATCATGCCTCTTGGCCAGTGAAGGATTCGACTATACTTTTTATTATTCCTTGTTCTCCCATTGACTTAGAGACTTTGTTGACATGTGTCGATGGATAATTTTTTTCATTAAACCGCAGGGAATTTCTTATGTATGCACTAGTCGGTATTAATGTTGGCATTTGTTTTAATTTTATTTCAGCGACAATAGGGATTGTGTGAATTGAGAAGCATGTTCTAGATCATTTGATAGGTATTTCCTCTATTGACCAACATTATTTGGCTTGAGTTTCATAATTCTCCATATTCTAGTTGTATAGTTCAGTATATGAATTTTGGCCTATTGAAAGTGAAGATCCGACTAGTATTTCAACTTCAATGTTAGGTTTGGCATTATATTTATGTTGATGCATTAATTGGTATAGTCAACGTGCTTCCTAGCCCTCGTCCCATGTCTCGACCCATGGTTTACCTCCTTTTGTGTCTGGGGGGATTATGATTTTTCTTCCACTTCCTTTTATCTTGATCTAGTCTCTTTCTAAAGATATCGTGACTTTCATGTTTTGACCCCAAGGTCTTTTGAATAGTGTTGGATAAGTAGGAATACCTTAAAAAATGCTTATAACTTCAAAATAGTCTCCCGTTGGAATTCCCATTATGGAAGTGATGACACTTTTTAGGGTGCCCATTGGTTCTATGAATCTTTGATTTTCTAGTTTTAAGTAGTTCATTATCGGTTGTAGCAGGGGTCTTCCGAGTTGGACCCATGTTTCTTTGGGAATAATATTCACTTGTGATCCAAAATTGACCACGACTTGTTTAATCATGTTTCCATAAAATTCTAAGTCGACTTGAGGGTCGAAGTCATTCGTGGTTATATATTGTGACAACTGCCTTACACATTTTATTGGTCTTTGATTTTCTTCATATTCTCTCAATATGGTCAGTACATCGATAAGGCATCCTACTGATTGTGTTTCTTTTAGCAGTTGTAAATAATCCTCAATGGCATTGTTTGACATACTTGATCGTCCTTCCTTTGGTTTGTCCTGGTCGATATTTTTAAAGAAATTCAATGCTTCTGGCACTATCTTTTCTTCTTTGTTGGGGTCAGAATATGGAACTATGTTCCCTTGTCCATTTGGTGCTTCTGGGTAGTTATGTTTACCTGCTCCTGATCTTGTCACCACATGGAGGGTTTTTAAATCCATAATATCTTGTTTCAACACTGTATGTAAAAAGTTACATTTCTTTTAGTCATGAATTTTTCCAGCACAATTGGGTAGTCCTCTAGGGAGTGATATGCTACTCCGCAAATATTACAAAATTTTAAACCGGTTATATCTTTTATCGTGTGGTATAGACTAATGTGGTCTTCTTTCCAATAGTTAAAGAAATAATATCATCCTCAGCCGCATCCTCTTCCAAATATTCCTCGTCCTCTTCTACCTCAACCTTGACCTCTATAACCATTTCCCTAATCAACATCCTGGTAGGCATTAGAGTAACTTATTGAAATAAAACATTCGAACACATATAACTAAAACACTAATCAATTTAAATATCATATAAGCTTCCATGAATTAGATTCCTAGTTCCTCCACTCCTGGTTGGTGTGTTTTGTTCTCCGAGGCTGCTAACAAGGTGTCAGATATTAATCCTAAAAAAATCATTCAATTGGTGAGAAATTTATTGAATCATATAAATGCGAAGTTTTATATCTCAAAAATACCTTTCAAACAATATAAAAAATGCTTGAAATGGACATCCGAGTCAAAATTTATGGCCAAAATACGTGCAACTGTCTCGAGGATTTGCATTAGAGTTAATTGGAACTCCTCCAATTTGCATCGAAGGTCATTACATGAAGGCGTCCGGTGTAAACATAAGTAATTCTTGGGAACTATCCGAGGCCAAGTTATGAAATTCGTCGAGTGATCATGTCGATGCAGATTCTTTTTAGCTCCCAGGGTAAGTGATTGTTGCAATATATAAACAGAGTTTGTTTTTTATTATTATCATCAAAGGTGCATTGCGAAATAATTAAGGTTGAATCATCATACACTAAACTTGGTTTCATGTAATTATGCTTAATTTAATTTAAGTTTGGTTCTAGTTAAAAAAAAAAAAAAATCAATATTTAAATGATTAAAAAGAGTTTGAGTCATATCTCGTGGATGGCATGGTTTACATATTAAAAATGATTTAATATAAAAAGTATAAGGAGAAGGGGTTGGAATGCTACACCCCTTCTCCCTCCCACTCTATGAAGATTTCCATATTTAATCCAAAAATAAAGGGGAAGGGGTGGTATGACTAAACCCTTTCCCCACTCCACCTTATACAAGCCTTTACGACATGGAGGGCGTCGTGGGTCACGACCCTTACATATTGATGCTTCAATACCCAATAATTAAATGGATACATAACCTAAAAGACCTTGAAACAAACGTTCATGACTACAATTGCTTCGGTCTCATCGCTGGAGCTAACTGCTTCGCTCTTATCGATGGAGTTTATGATAATGGTATTGGTTAGTTGTTTTATGAAATAGTTTTTTTTCTAGAATTTAGTAATATAAATTTACATAAATTATTATTTATTATTTTTTGTTGTTCAAAATTCATTTTTGAATAAAGAAATAGATTCAACATGTTGAAAAATTTCAAGACATTTAGATTTTACAGAAATAATAACTCAAATCTACAAATTCAACAATTTATCATCAAATTTCAGGGAAACATCCCCAAAAAAATTAGCATTTTATAAAATCTTTAACCTATAGCTTCTCCACTCCAATCATTAAATTTTATGCTAACTGCTCCGCTCTTGGAGTTTATGGTAATGGTTTCTCTCTCATCACTAGAGTTTATGGTAAATACGTCGATGAGAAAGTGTTTGACACTTAGCCTAAGGGTTTCCTTCGTGTAAAGGGGCGCGTATTTTGAAAAACAAAGAAGGAACGTGGAGGGGGCCACGTGGGCCATGGGCCCTCCCCTCTACCTAACTTACCATAGTTTCATTAAAAAATTATTCCATGTGCTCCATATGTACCAACATTTCTTTGAATTTTAATTATATTTTAATTATTTTAATTTCAATTCATTTGATTTCAAATGAATTTTAAATTTTAAATTTAAATCAATTTAAATTAAATTATTTAAATCCTAGTTAGTCTGGAATAGAAATTCTTGGCGATCATTTTGTAACTTTCAATCTTCATATTTTGATTATGTAATTTGTGTTGGAATTATAATTGTAAGAATCATATGATTTGAAAAAAAAAATATATATTTTGTTGAAAGATGAAAAATTATACTTAAAGGCATTTTTTAATTAAAGTTCAAGTCCCGTTTTCGCTACTTCTTTTCCCAATTTTAGCTCTTTATTGTTTATATGTACCTATCTTACCATAGTTTCATTAAAACTTTGTTCCATGCGTTCAATATGAACCAACATTGCTTTGACTCTCAATTATATTTTAATTTGAATTTATTTAAAAATAAAATTAATTTTAAATTAAATTATTTTAAATTGAAATAAATTTTATGTTTCTCAATGCAAAATTTTGTTTATGGGCGTGAAACAAAAAATTATAATTGATCACTTTGTCAAAGAAGGTATTAAAGTTTCATAGTGTGATTTCAACGGGTCATAAGTTACTCATACCACATTGGATTGGGGTACCATTTTTTTATGATGTGGAGAGAGCAGAGAGATACTTTTAGCAAAAAAATTGGACATGTTATTCAAGTATTATATCGGTGTCACGACTGATGGGATAGTCTGGGATAAAAATACTTGGCGATCATTTTGTAACTTCTAGGTCTCGGATTTTGATTCCATCAATTGCATTGGAATCATAATGGAAGGAATCATACGACTAACTTATTTAAGGAAATAAATATTCACTTTGATAAAAGCGGAAAAATTATGCTCAAAGGCACTCGTTAATTAAAGTTGAGGTCTTGTTTTCACTGATTATTTTCCCAATTTTAGCTCTGTTAGTTCCTGTGTTATCTATCTTGTATAGGATATTTGTTCATCCATTGTAGTTGAGGTAACGTTTCAGTAGCACAAAATCATAAATCCGCAAAAACAACCAATTGATGTTTAAGGTTTAACACGTTTCTGGAGGTGGGAGGACCAATTTTCCATTAAGATGAATTTCAGAGACAACATAGGACCAATAGGTGTTGTGTTTAACCCATAAAATTCTAGAAGACACTTTCACAATCAC
Organism: Picea sitchensis; assembly: GCA_010110895.2. Taxonomy (NCBI): domain Eukaryota; kingdom Viridiplantae; phylum Streptophyta; class Pinopsida; order Pinales; family Pinaceae; genus Picea; species Picea sitchensis. Next base: position 53,193 of record SNQJ01S0110397.1, read on the forward strand.
AATTTAATCAAAGAATCAAGAAGCACAATGTAAACAAGCTGATGTGGTGCGTGGATGTAAGATGCTTGCGACACAAACTGGTTTGATTATAACTATGACCATGAAGAAAATTGGGCATGGAAACTATTATTCATTAATTATGCAATTAGGTGTATGAATCTCAATCATCAGAAAAGGCAGGAGACCGACCGATGGTGCAACAAGAAGAATCCAAGCCAAGAGGAGGATAAGATAGGTTTCAAGACAAAGGTGGGCCTTGCTAACCAGGTCAACATTGGTGAGTGGAAGAAGAACATTTTTAGTACGTTCAGTGTCGATGAGGAACCGACATCCTCCCGTTGGAACATTAGTTACAAGATACATAAACTTGTTAACAATAAGTGCATTGACGAGGGAGAGATGAACCTCACCGATATGGAGTGTATCAAAGTAAGAGGGAGGAGTGCTAAGATAATTGTGTGAACATTATCGATATGCCAATGTTGATCACATGAACTTCTTCAGTGATAAAGACGTGTTTCAGTGAATTTTAGTGAAAGAACATTGGCGCATCATCCAAGTTTAAAGGAAAGTGGTATATGTATCGACGAAGAAAATACTAGTGCACCAAAGTGTAGGTGGAAGACAGGATGTGTGCTCCAGTACGCTATGTATCGACGCAGGAAGAGGTAACTTCCTGAAGTGTTTATCGATGGGTCAAAGTGATATGAACATAAAGTAGAAATGGTAAAGAGGGAAGAGAGGGAAGGAAACTCATGATTATCCATTCACACTCACTCTCTCGTGTGAGGGTTCCAATGGGAATTTTTCAAGGGGTTCTAATTTCTTCTCTTATAAAGATGGTAAGAGACTAAAATTGGGAGGTTTTTATGTGCGCGCAACAAATGGAAACACACTAGGTGAAACCAAAACCTCTATTAGTCTTTCCTAACTAATAAGAATAAAATGTAGATGGTCATAAAATTATTTTTAAGTTCAAAAATTATGGAAATAATGTGCAACAATTACATGAAATATTCCATCGTGGTGGGCTCATTGACAATGCTTGCATATTGGCTAGTGAAGTTCATTTATTGCAAATAAATGATGAGTTATGATGAGATTTATTTTCTTAATATCTCCATCATAGGGCTGATATAGGTTTGGGATAATAAATATTTTTAAATAGGTGCGTGTTTCCCATATGCTGTCATTGATGTCAAAGTGATCATGGACATGGTTATTTATAGTGCAATAAAATACAAGGATGAAAACATAAGTGTGCATAATAACCGACAGTATGGCACAAGGTATGATGCACAGATGGAGGAAGTTGTGAAAGGATGAAAATAGTAGTTGGTAGAAGGATCAAAGGACGAAAGGATCAATGGCTAGGACTTGATCGCAAATATGATCGGTCAGTGAAGAAATTATTGGAGATAACATATAATTACAAACCAATCGATAAGGGGATGACCTAAAAT
>SNQJ01S0110399.1:1292-21625 GCA_010110895.2 Picea sitchensis
ACTACCCAAGAATGGTTGCACCCTCTTGCCCTAGTCGACCTCATGAGGGAAGGTGAGGGGTTTTCTAATCTAACGGTTGAGATTAGATTAGATGGGTGGTTGAGATTTGGTGTCTCTTCACTCACCCTCACTTTAGTCATAAATTTATCTTTTAATTTGCATCTCACAAATTAATTTGACTAGGACCCACATTAGGCACGTTCTCCCCCTTAGGCGCCTAGGGAAGAGAAACACTTGCCTTGGTACTTTATTTTAATTAAAAATTTAACAAGTTATACCTTGTTCATATTGCGCTGAAAGGATAGATTTTTTTTCCATGGCTCCTTTCTATGTGAGCACATTCATATCCAATCACATGCATTTCCCTCTATGGATCATTCCACCAAGAGTTTTTCATTGGAGGTTGGGATTGAAATGGTTGATAAGGGGGGTGGATAGATTGACTTGAGTATTTCCATTGTTTTTTCATAGAGCAAGTAGGTGGATTAGGCTAGTACCAAGTTTTAGAAGACATTTGTGAATTATAACCACTCCTCTCGACACGTTTGTTCAACACTTTGTTCCTTCCTGTTGCCTTGCCTGAGTGTAGTTCATACCTTGCTGGAATGGCCTAGTTGTTCCTCACCTTCTTTGGTTGACAAAGCATGCTAAATCTGATTTCTTTTCAGCCCCTTGATATGCATCTTTTAGACCTAGCAAAGAAGGGAATTTATTAGTTGGATGTGGATCTTCACAGATTACACAAACCTCTACAACATTAAGTGAGCATTCATTTCTAGGATGCCTCTTGGTGCATTTGGAAAAAAAAATGGCCAAATCCCTTTTTTCCTCTTCTCACTTTTTCTTAACATACAATGTGTCCATATGCATGGCTAGTGAGTGCAAAATATCATTTTTCATGTCTTTTAATAATCCCCATATCTCATTTTTAGTAAGGGTTGTAGGATGAGAAGACTGTGTTACCACACCCTTACCATTTCCACCTTTTTTCCTGGTTGATTTGGGGAAGGATTTGAATATCTACTTGATGTTATCATAACCTAATTGGAAGAAATATCCATTTGAAATGAGACTCAATGTCTCCATGAGTTCCTCTCTTACCCCTCTAAGCAAGACATTTTTTAGTGAATCTTCATCCAAGGTGCAATTGTGATCTCTCTTATAGCTACTCTGAGATATTTCCTCATAGTCTTCTAGGGACTCATTCTCCCATTGGTCCATTCATAATATTTCATCTCTTCTGTCCCTTTCCTTGCAATAATACATATACTTGTTACTAAAATCTTGCTTCATTTAGTCCCAACTAGTGATGTTTCTCCCATCTAGGCTTATGAACCACCACAAGGTTGATTCCTTCATTGTAGAAAAAAAATCTTGAGTTTTTGCTCATTTGAGGTGTAATCATCGGTCATGAAAACAACTATAAACTCAAATAAGAAGGTGTCATGGTAATCTATAGTAAGGCCATGGAAGTGAGGAAGGGTAGATGGATTGATGTTTTTCATTTTTTTTCACCATTGGTTTCCTGAAAGGGAAACTCAAAGACTCATGCTTGGTCTCCATCATCATCCATTGTCTGGTGAGATGTGAGATGGGGATCCTTCTTCCTCTAAGATATACTCAAAATTTATTACTTCCTCCTATGAGAAATCCATAAAATTTTATGTTCCCTCTTGGAAAGATGGCTCACACTAAATTTGATGTTGCCTTGGTTCAGTGATGGGGGTTTTAGGTAATAATTTTCCTGATCTACCCCTAAGTCGAGGCATGCATCCTAAAAAGTTAAACAAAATGAAATCTGCTTAAACTTTATTTCTCTGGATAAGATGGTGAAATGCATGCATCTAAAAACTGTTTTTTTTTCCAATGACAATGATAAAAATGGTGTGCAGTATTTAGCACCTCCCCAACAACGGTGCCAAAAAGTGGTGATGGGACAAAGAATAGAAATAATAATGTTGCACTACCCATATCACACATTTAAATGTTAACATGAGGTTCGTACAAACTTGAGAGGTGCTATGTATTGTATGTGATGACCCCACACATGCATATATCTACAGGGAAAGACAATGGTAATCCAAGAACTAATTCAAGTTCTTCAGGAAGGGATTAAAAGTTAACAACTATTCTACATTACAGATATGGAATCTGAATTACTATAAATAAAGATGTAAATTACATGAAATAAAGGACTACATAACATAAATTAAAGGACCAAACAACCCAATGACCAATACCTTCCTATCCTGTTAGTGGAAAGTTGGGGTACAAGTCTGCAAGAAGCAAAATGTAAGGCTACAAACCCAGGTGAGCCGATATGGGTTGTTGAATATAAAAACAAGAAGTAATTTTGTTAAGAAAATGAAGTTGTAGTTACCTAAGTTAATCTAAGGGAAAATAAAGCAAACCCTATAGTAAACTATTCTATTGCATAAATCAAAACAAAGCATGAGAAATAAAACTAATCATTGTTGAGGTGATATTGAAGTAGTTCATGGTACAACATATTCTCTTTTATGATGACAAAAGACTACAAAACACTTAAAACAATTCGATAAGTGATGCTATAGGAGACAAAGTATTCCTATATGAACTGCAACGCTACTACATGAAATTGTACATAATTTCAAAAATTTCTACTTGAAGAGAAAAATGATATACTAAACACATGATGCAAGTGGAATATACCAAATGAGAATAATAAAGAAGTAAATACAACATGAAATGCTACCACATAACTAGTGATGCTGCTACATGACACATATTGCTAGTAACTTAATCATGCATAACCTAGATTATAAACAAAGGAAGCTAAAAGTGTTGAGAGTAAAGTAAAGCAAGGTACAAAAGGCTCATATAGTAACCCTGGGTGGTGCATATAAGGAACCTATAAACAACTAATCAAAACAAGCTTTCAAAATTTGGAATTTTTTTCAAAAAAACCTCTGCTACAACCTCCTTTATTGGTTGTGGATGTTTTAACGGATGTTCCATATAACTAAAAAAAATGGGTGGGCGGAGGTTGTAACGGATGTTTTTTTTGTTGTTGTTGTCAAAACGCACCAGTGCGCCATTAAATAAAACGCCCTGGTGCGTACCCAAACATAAAATGCACTAGAAGGACCTTACGTCAAATGCCATAGAACGTACATAAAACTAAAAAAACATCGGTGTGCCATTAAATAAATTCTCGGTGCGGATATAAAAAAAAAAATTCACAAGGCACCATTACATAAAATTCCCCAGTGCGTACATAAGACTAAAACATGCTAGTTCACCATTACATTACTTCCCTTGGTACTTACATATGAAACAAACACATTCAGACAATTATAGTTATTATGCCTTGGATTCCCATTTTGTTGTATGCAAATCCGCTGCACTTGCATTTTATGTCTGTTTCATTGCTTGTATAATTTGTATGTTTCGGTGCATATACTAAATATAATGCCTCAGTACATTTGTATACTAAATATAATGCCCCGATGCGTCTACAACCTGAGTAGGCCTAATGGTTAATAACATGTGTTTCCTCTTTAGAGGTCACAGGTTCAAATCCAGAGGGGGGTAGGGTATGTATAACTCCGTAGACTTTAGTAGTCAAATCACTAGAGGGGGTCGCTTGTCCCACAAACAAGGGGATCTCATACACCAATTTGGTGTCTATCTTGGCCATGACCTTACAAGAAATATACATACATGCATATTATTAAACACACTGGTGCATTTAATTTTTTTAAAGCATCGATGTTGTTATTATATTTAAATAACCAATGTGTAATTATCATATGCCCACTGTATAATTTGAAAACGATATATATTATAGCACATTTTATGCACATATGATTTTGTATAATTAATATGTACTCGTGCTTTAGTATTCTTAATATGCATCGGTGCGTATAACCCCTTAAAAATCATCGATGTTTATATTATTTCAAGCACCATTTTGTGAGTTCATAAGAATGCACCGATATGCATATATTTTAATTGATTGTTTTTTTTACAAAAAAAAAATTATAATCATATTGTTTTTTATATTTTTGTTATTGCATTTTGCTATAATGAAAACATCAATGACTTGTCCAAGGGATTACACCTATGTTATTTGCAACAATGTAAATCATTCACATATTAATTAATCAACAATGCAACATTTGATAATGCAATAAAATAACAAACACATTCTATTATATATGAATAAGAGACCCATGTTCATACAAAATGGGACAACGTAAAGGTCCATGATAATAAAAATGGAACCAATATGTAATTGTTACAGTTATTGGTAACATGTCCTCATGCAATTGGGCAATTGGGACATTATGTCCACTACATTAAGCAAAAATATCCTTGATTTTTACAAACAGATATTACAAAACTACATACAACTTACAGTAACATTCAATTATCCTTCATCATTTGAACTATTGTCATTGTTCGAGTTGTGTGCATACCTCATTTCTTGTTCATTTGTAGGCGATATTGTACTTTGGTTAGCTAAACTGACGTTTTCTTGCTCGACTTCTCATTGACATTCCAACTCCTCTTATTCCATCTACAAACATAGAAATAAAGTGTAATAAGTAAACATACTTTTATAATATAGTAGAATATACATGATTGTGTAAATAAAAAGTGTACCATAATAGTGATTGATTCATAAACCATACATATCATTTTGAATCCTTGCCTCGTTTCAATTATCACGGGATTTAATGTTGGCTCCTCTCCATACTTTGTTTCTTGCATGTTTAATATGCCATGACAAAGCATAGTCGAATTAATTTAAAGGTTTGTTATTATTCCATTCATTATAAAATGAGGGAAGTTAAATAACATAGTGTTGAGCCCATTACTCGCTTTTGATTTTCCCTCCCCTTTCTATCTTCCCAACTTCTTTTTTCCATTTATTTTCCCTCTTTTATACTTACCCGAATTCTCCTTTTCTTTTCTCCCTTCTATTCTCCCTTTCTATTTACTACACTTAGTCATTTTTTATTCTTGGCGGGTTCATGGGCTAGCGGACTTGTGGATCCTCACTTCCATTCATTTTCCCATATCATGAGCTTGACCGACCATTGTATATCCTATACTTAACCATTTCTACAGTCGTGGGTTCCTGGGTTCGCAGGATCAAGCTTCCATATCCCATGTTCTGTGATATCCATTTTGCACCCAAAAGATCTGCGATCTACATTTTGACCATCGAACCCCCGAGATCCTAAGTGTCACATATCTCCTATATTGAGTCTAACCAATCACATTACAACACTTAGCCTATTTTCGACCTTTCGCAACAGTGGGTTCATGGGTTCACATAATTTCCCAAAGCCTAATTAGCTCTCATTCGTCCCCACCATCCTCGTGCTTTTCCCGATATGCATTTAAGAATGGTTTAATGCTACTAACTCATCATGCAAGTTTCGTAAATATTGTCATTAATAAAAGAATGGATCGATGAGATTGTTTCCTTAAACTGTATTAAAGCATGATTTGATGAAGACATATTACGGTTATCTCTCGCAAGCGCTCATTGCAAATATTGTTTGGATTAAAGGAAAAATCGTAAACTTATGGTCGCATTAGCTGAAATACAGTTCTGTGGAGACAATTTGAATATTTTTGGATGAGGGGACTAGAAATTTCAGTGGTCTAGAGCATATTCCTACTATCCATCCCCTTTTGCTCAGAAGGAAGTGGTTTGGACGTCCGAAATTGCTCGTGCAGGGTGTGTCCCTGAGGTTTTTGACTGCAAGGAATTGGTTGCATGGTGTGTTGATAAATATATACCAAGTCAACGGATTATTCAACTCCAATACCATTCTCCCGTCTCTCTTTCACCTCAAGTGTTATATAAGATGTTTAAACTCCTTGAACCAACACTTACTTTCAAAGGAGAGGATTGCAAGGATTTCTTGAAAAAGCATGACAACGGTCTGGACCTCTTGCCTAAATTCTTGGAGAACCCTACGGCCATCAATGAAAATATTACCAGGTTGCAGGTCAACTTGTTCAAAAACCCTTTTCGAAAAATCGCCTGGCTATTCACCAGGGTGACGGGCCAAGAAATTACTTCCAACATATCCCGTATGATTATTTATATCTTATATTTTACTTTCAAAGAGCAAGCCATTTTCAATTGGGGAAAACGGATTTCCATTGAAATCTCTTCCCAATTGTCACAATACAAAAAGGATAAGAAATTCTTTATGGCATCTTATTTGGTGTTCATGATAGCACATTGCTGTCAATTTCCTAAATTGTCTATCTGCAAGAAGGTGAACTATGAACTTCACCTAGTTACCTTCTGATATCAAGCGTTATGGAGATACAAATTTTCTTTGCATTTCTATGAAGTTTTCAATGATTTTGTCTCAGTTTTTAAAATATTTTTGTTTGGAAATGACACCCCCAGAATATCTGAATAGACAAGTTTATTCTTGGATAAAAAGGGGACGTTGGAGAAAATGGAAAGTCATAATGTTATCAGGATTTTTGGTTCTAAGAAAAATCCATCTTTCCTTCCATGCCATGTGTATGATAAAATGTTTATCACATAAGTTGCAAGGAAATATAATTTTTGGCTACACTTTTTTCATGAGAAACAAAAAAAGAAATCCATACCCTTTTCTTGGAAACTCGGGGATTTTATACTCGGGAATATGAAAAAAATAGATGAATTTTTCAACCACTTCCACAATCTGAATCTCAAATATGTTGAAAAGATAAAAGGGTTTGACCCTAGTGGAATTTTTGTGGAACATATGCTAGCAGTGGTATTTAGCAATTCATTTGTCCATACTGTGCTAAGTGAAGAAGAATATGATAACTTGAGTGATCCTACTCACAATGTTGGTGACTTGGAAACGATACTCAGTACCAATGAATTTTACAAGCATAAAGGTAAGGGTCCCAGGGAGAAGAGTGCCTAGTCCCCAATTGTTACTCCTAATATTACAACATATCAAAGCAATGCTCCAATGGCCCACCCATCTAGAAAAGTGACCAATAATAGTTCAGGCGGCGGAGGAGACAAGAATCCCTCGGCGGGAAAAATGAAATCTCAAACAAGGTTCCTCTAAGAAAAAAGAGGAAAAATGTAGTGCAAGAGGAAGAAAACTAGCACATAGAGACTGATATCAATAGCTTCTCCCTTGAAGATATGGAACTCAAAGTGCACATTGAGAAAATGTTTCCCCCATTGGACCAACCAGGGAACATGACCCACCAAAATCCATCCTTAGAAATGATTGAGAATGAGACCTTCGATAAAGAAGAGTCTTTTGTTTTTCAGAGCGTTGTCTTTGACAGGGAGTCCAAAAAATTGATTATTGATAAAAGTGATGTAAATAATAAGAAAGGAAAATATTGTTCATATTTTGACCTAAGAGATATGCAGCCTTCCCAGATTTCTAGAATTCATAGAGCAACCGACGATTCATTGGACGACTCCATTGGTGGTCTCGAAGCGGAAAATACAAAGTTAAGGGAAAGGATCAATGAACTGGAAGAGACCTTAATGCCTCTTCCACTCATTTCCATCCCTTTGGAAATTTTTGGACCCACCACACATACTGCTAAAATAAAGGGATCCTCAAGCTTACTTACATCATCTAGGAGCTATGTGGAGAATAATATCAAGAAAAGAATGGCATTGATCGTAGATGCTTTGGAAATTTTGAAAAATATGGTTTCTTTTGGCTCGAGGGCGCATGCCTTCCATGAGTATTTACAAGTCGACCTAAAGAATGAAGAAGATTTTTACCTTGATATTGTGGTACCCTTGGTATTAAAGTTTCCAATATGACAGAGCTAAGGAAAAGAGAGGAGGATCTTCCCTCTCCAAGTCGTATCAAATAGTTGATGTGTGATGGAAAGAAAAGATAAAAGACTTGAAAAACATTGTTCAAGCTTGCAGAAAATCCATATCGAGGGAAGAACTATTCAAAAGGCTCATAGAGGTGGACCTGTCCAGAAGCACTAACAAAGTTCAATATCCCAAATTGATCCTCAAATCATTGTTCTTAACAAAACAACAGTTTGACGAGCAAGTTGATATTTTTAAAGTATTGTCAATTCAAAAGTTCTATGGCATACTTGAATATGATGAGGACACCATATAAAACTGGCTAGTGGATTACTTCGTAAAAAATCAGGACACTGAAGAAGCATTACATGGCATTTCTCTTGATCTAAGAGACCTGGAGGGAGAGTTGTTCAACATCAAAATCCAATATGAAATCAATGTGGCACCAATGGAAATTTATATTGAAGAATGGTTTAAGAAAGCTATCAACAAGTTAACCACCGAGGGGCAAGAAATAGTTGATACAGTTCTTGTAACTGTTAATGAAGAAAATAAAAGGAAACCAGCAAGAAAACGAAGACATGAGAAACCATCATAGTAATTTCATGTTGATCACGTGTTTCTTTTCTTTATCAAGTCCTTCATCTAGTTATTCCACCTCTTTCACTAGAAAGGTTTAACAGAACAATGATAACTCCTCTTTTCTTCTTACCAGGTCTTGTTGTTCTTTTACCACCCATCATATTTCTTATACAAGCTAAATTATTGTGTATATTTTCTTATGGTCCGCGAGAGCCCTAATCCCAGTCTTTAAGACAAATGCATTTTAAATTTCAATGAATATGTAACATACTATATATTTTTTAGAAATTTCAAGAGAGCTATTTCGGGAACAATCTCGATTGTACTTTGTAACCCAGAGTTCTGAATATAAAGTATTTGAGGTTGATCTATCATTATCTTTATTTGAGTTTCCCATGTTCACTCTATTAAAGTTCTCTTATGCATGCGGACCATCTTCTTTTTATTTTTATGTGATCATAAATATTTAGTCAAACTATGATGGATGTGAGGAATTTTTTCTTATTTTCTTTAAATGTGTGAATTTGCTCGGTTCCTAGTCCTTTCTCGGGAACTTCCTTTTAAAAGAAAACAAAAAAAAAATCCTTTTATGTTATATTTATATTTCTTTGATTACTATGAAGAAATTATATCAAGTCCCACATTCTGAATATTTATAATTCCCAATAACATCTAAAGAGGAGTACCACCTCTATAAAAATGCAGGGGGATCTACATCCTCGTGAGGTTGTCGTTTCGGTCCTAACAGATTCAAGCATCAACATTTTTGGTGACCATATTGGGGACTGAACTGAAATTTGGAACTTGGTATAGCATTTAAAATATGTGTGTGTGTGACTTTTCCCTAGGCTGATCAGCCCCGCTTAGAAATTGGATTGAAAAATCAACGAAGCATCTTACATCAGTTATATAATCTGGTAATAACAAAATTCGAGACCCAAGAAGAGTTAGAAAGGTCCTGACAGGTATTAGTCCAAGAAGAAGAAAGATAAATCCTTCGGAGACAGAGGAGAGATGAGTGACAAGACCGAAGAAACCAATGGCTAGCTAGAGCAGCACAAGAACAAGGTCAGGATTGAAGTTGGACAAATACAAGGGACCCATTACCAGAAGTAAAAGCAAGCAATTCTCTATTGTTAGAATCGAAAAGAATATTCCTAGAATCTCTCTGGATATGGCAGATAGGAATGAAAAACCTCGAGATGAGCATCATGAAGAGAGACAAGGAGGTGAAAGATATGCTGCAAGAAATCAAGAAAATTTAAGGTTCAAAAATAGAAGAAGAATAAGAGATTCTCCTTTGAATCTTCTAGGTGAGCAACATGATCTCCATGTTCTCCCTAAGGGCACCCTAAAGGAATTTTATGGAGATGGAGCAATCGATGCAAAGAGGCATATGCACTTATTTCTTGATGTTTGTGATTTTCATCATGTTGAGTATGACGATGTCATGGTAAGGTTGTTTTTGCAAACTTTATCAGGAAGAGCATATGAATGGTATACAACATTTCCCGATAGATCAATTCGCTCATTTAATTACCTTGAAGCTATGTTCTTAATGATGTTTTCCCCTCAAATTTCTTATCATATCCTTCTCACTGATTTTACCCAGATTGGTTTTTGAAAGAGTGAAAGAATACGATATTTCAATATCAGGTTCAATAAAACGTTGAGTAAGATTCCAGAAGATAAAAGACCAAATGACCCAGTCATTCTCGGTTGTTATAAAAATGCAATGCCCCCGAATGTGAAATGTGCTATAAGAACATCCCAAATGGATACCTTGGAGGAGGTAATGACTAAATCCACTGAGATGGAATAAATTATGATTGATACGGGTGTCGACCCCGACATTATACTGGGAAAAGTACAAAGGCAGTTGGGAGGATTAAGTATTGATAATCAAGGAGCTTCTAGTTCAAGAAAGAATGAATAATTCAAGCCATGATCGGCCTAGACCCAAACAATGGGAGGAGGATTAATAAAGGGAACCATACCTGATGTAAAGGTTGACCCTGTGGTGAGACAAGAAACCAAGCAAAGAATTGAAATTGCACAAATGAATAGAACTATCAAGAAAATGCAGAATGAGATAACCAGACAAAGAAGGGGAGACAATTATGTGGAAAATACAAGAATGTCAATCCTAGAGCAAAGAAGTAACCCTCCCCAAGAAAACATAGTGAGGCTTGAAAACACAGATAATCCGCAAATATCGAGGGTTCCCAGGCAACCTACTCCCAATGCAGCTATTATGGGTGACGTGTATGATGAGCAAATAATTGAACAAGAGAATTATTACTCACCTAATGAAAGTTCTGAGACTGTGTAGAATGATGGATACAAGGCATCCATGTATATATTTGAAGAAGGAAAAAACGACCCTAACTCGCAAGAAAATGTCACCCAGACAAGAGGATTTGTAAATAAACCCAAGATTAAGAATGACGTTGAAAAACAAAACCAAAAGGATAAAGAAAAAAACAATGAGAAAAGAGCAAACGAGAAAGTGACAGATAGCGTTGGAAGTAAAAGGAAACACCTATCGTCAAACTCCACTCAGATGACATATAATGTCGTGGAGGATTTAAGCAAGTTAAGGATAACCTTGTCGTTCACCGAAGTGGTGAATATTCCCCAACAAAGAGAAAACATCTTAAAATTATTGGATGATCCGTCTAAAAGAGCAGAAGCTTTTGTTACCAGTCCAAAACAAAGCCAGAGCCAGTCAGTTGTCAATATGAGAGGTAAAATTCCTCCCTTTTACATTTTAATTGAAAATCATGATGTTGCACTACATAATTTTTTAGTTGACACTAGCGCGATGAATAATATCATGCCACTAGCGGTCGTGGAGGAATTGGGCATGAGTTGCACCAAGTATTTTGAAACTGGTGAAAGTATATATGCAATTGATTCTAGAAAGGTGTCATCTTATGGAGAAATCAAGGACTTATATGCTTGGATCACGACAACCCCCCATATTATTACAGTTTTCAATATCATTGTGGTAGACCTTCCTCTAGCATATGGAGTTGTTGTGGGAAGAGATTGGAAATCTATGATCGGGGGATATATAATGAATTATGGAAGTTGCATGATGCTGCCAGGGAAAGAAGGAACAATGATCAAGGTACCTCGTGAACCCAGAAAACCCTTCTCTTTCAAGAAGAAGGACAATGAATTAATGGAAGATTATATAGATGTCGAGATTGGAAACTATGTTATCCTAGATGCAAAATATAATGAGAGCCTAGAGAAAGTTCAAGACACCGAGAATCAAGAATGTATGTTTGAATTCCATTGGAGGATGTCATTTGATAGATCATGTTCAAACTCTAGTAGCGGAGTTGGAATTTTTCTTATAAGTCCAAATAAGGTTGTGCATCTGCATGTTGTTAGACTAGAATTTTCATGCACTAATAATGAGGCAGAATATGAATCCTTGATCCAGGGGATGATCCTTGCACAAGAAATGAAAATATGACATCTAATTGTGACTGGAGACTTTGAGTTGGTGATCAATCAGGTCACCCAGAGGTATAAATAAAAAAGGAAATACTTAAGTTGTATTTCAAAAGGGTTAAGGAATTGATGGAATCTTGCAGTTCCTTCAACATTTCTTTCATTCCAAGGGACAAGAATCACAAGGCAGATTCATTAGCCTGGGTGGCCTCATTGTAAAACCCAAATGATATCCAAAGCAAAATGTCATTCCAAGTAGAAAGAGCATTACGACCTTTTTTTCTCGATAACATTGAATATTTTCAAGTGTTTGAGAATGATGAACAACTGGAGAATTTTTTGTTGAATGATGATGACGATGAAGATGATCACGTGCATGTTGTCCCGAAAGTGTGTGTACAATCTGAATCTCCTTTTATGAAAGATGATCGTGATAATAATCTCCTTGAAGAAGATTAAATCTGAAAGGTTCAAGAGACAAGAAAAATCAATATTGGAACTGACAGTTCCCCAAAATATGTCAACTTGGGAGTTGATTGCATCACTGAGGAAGTTGACCAATATGTTGCATTGTATAAATAATACATTGATGTGTTCGCCTAACCCTATGATGATTTGAAATCCTATGATAAAAAAATATTCTAACACATCATTCCTCTGAGGGAAGAAGCAAAGCTTGTTAAGAAAAAAATAAGGATGATGAATCCCAAACTGAAACCTCTAGTAAATATTGAGTTGGAGAAATTGAAGAAGGTCGGAATAATTTATCCTATCAAGCATTTCTATTGCCTTTCAAATCCTGTGATTGTGAGAAAAAAGACTGGATAAATCCATATGTGTGTTGATTTCAGAGATCTCAACAAAGCAAGCATAAAGGATAAATTTCCTTTACCTAATATGGAGTTTCTTCTCCAGCGAGTCACTGGATCATCCTGCATGTCCATGCTGGCTGAGGAAGACAGGGAAAAAACAAAAATTATAACACCTTGGGAGACATATGCATATGCTAGAATGCCCTTTGGTTTGAATAATGCTAGAGCCACATTCCAGAGAGCCATGGATCATGCATTTAGCGGGTTGATAGCAAATGTTATGGCAGACTATCAATATCAATAGGGGTGATCATATTCATCATTTGAGAAAAGTTTTTGAAAGATGTAGGTTGTATGGTGTCTCTCTAAATCCAAAGAAATTCTTATTCACCGTAACTCAAGGAAAACTATTGGGCCACATTGTGTGTAAGGAAGGGATTTATATAGATCCAGAAAGAGTTAAAGAAATAAATGAGCTCAACCCCCCAACATCCAATAAGGGAGTTCAATAATTTTTCTAGAAAAATCAATTTTGTGCGAAGGTTTGTCCCTGACTATGCAAGTATTTTGAAGCCAATCAGTTTGTTATTGAAAAAGGAATAGAGGTTTGAATGGTCAATGGATACTCAAGAGGCTTTCAATAATATCAAAGGAGCGATCACCACAGCTCCAGTCCTCATCAACCCAAATTTTCAAAGGGATTTCATCATCTATTCATTTTCTACAGATATAGTTGTTGCATATGTTCTTACTCAGAATAATACCAAAGGTGAAGAACTTCCAATCAGTTTCATGAGTAAAACCCTACATGAATACGAATTGAGATGCTCAGAACTGGAAAAGAAATCCTTAGTTCTTGTAAAATCAGTGGCGCACTTTCGGACGTACATTTTGAACTACCATGTTATTTCTTATGTTCCCTCGTCGTCGGTGAAGATGCTTCTAAATCAACAATTGAGAGAAGGGAAATGGGATAACTGGTTGGAAAAGATACAGAAGTATGATATTGAAATTAAACCTTTAAAGGTTGTAAAAGGACAAGGTTTATGCAAGCTCATAGCGAATAGCGATTTTGTGGATGTAATGATTTCGATTTCAGTAGGAGAACCATTGGCTAATTCAGAATGGTACAAAGACATTGTGTTTTATTTGAGATCTGGGCAGTTTCATGTCACCATGAACCCTAAACAACGAAGAACTTTAAAGATGAAGGAAAATTAGTATGTGTTGATTGTTGATATATTGTTCAGAATAAATTATGATGGTATACTATTGATATGTGTTGATGAAAACCAATCCCAAGAACTAATGAGAGAATTCCATGAAGGAATATGCAGTGGAAACTTTGCACCTACCGCCACCACCCACAAGATAATAAGAGTTGGGTTCTATTGGCTTTTCAGAGACTCATATTCCACAATAAGGAAGTGTTTATCATGCCAGTATTTTCGAGTAAAAATGAAGAGATCTGCGATGCCTTTACAACCCATAATTGTTGAATAACCATTGTCCCAATGGGGACTTAATGTTGTCGGGCCAATTAATCTGAATTCTAGTAAAGTATATATGTACATTCTCACTTCTATAGATTATTTCACGAAATGGCCAGAAGTAGTGGTTAAAGAAAGTTGATTCTGAAGAACTAATTAAGTTCCTCAAAGATAATATCCTATCAATATTTGGTGTCCCGGATAAATTTATCATTGGTAATGGTTTGACTTTCATCGGGTCGAAGTTTACAGAGTTTTGTGGAGAATATGGAATTATCATGGGTCAATCGTCAAATTATTATCCGCGAGGCAATGGTCTTGTTGAATCCACAAATAAAACACTTGTTTAGACACTAAAGAAAATTGTTGACAACAACCAAAGGAATTTCCATCTGAAGTTGACTGACGCATTGTGGGAAAGCAGAACCACTCCAAAGGATAGCACCGGGATGTCCCCGTATACATTAGTCTATGGGAAAGAAGTGAAAATTTCAATTAGCCTCGAACTCAATTCCTTGACCTTCGTGGTTAATACAGAAAATAGAGAAGACAGTTCACTTATCCAAAGGAGGATCAACCATTTGTTGAAGTTGGAAGAAGAACGAAGCAAAGCCCTAAATCGAACTTCTCGGAGATAGCAAAGTATCAAGAGATATTTTGATCAAAGCGCTACTGTAAAGAATTTTCAAAAGGGAGAACTGGTGTTACTTTGGAACAAGGCCAAGGAGAAACCAGCAATGCATACAAATTTCGAAGCACTCTAGATTGGACCATACATCATTGAAAAGATCTTGGGTTTCAACTCATATGTGCTCCAAGACATGAAGGGTAAAATATCAATGTTGCCTATCAATGGGAAACATCTGAAAGGTTTCTTCTCCTAAGACTTTCTCTTTCTCATTGTACATAATTTTACTTTTCAGTTTGTATATTCTTACTTTGACTCCATCTCCCAATGGACGAAAGCACCTGGTCATAAAGATTCCAGGTTCTTGACAACCCGCAGGGGGTTATCATCCCACAGTTGGAGCCAGTTGTTGAGACCATTTCCCGCTTCCAAGTTTCCCTCCCCTTTCTATCTTCCCAACTTATTTTTTCCATTTATTTTACCTCTTCTATACTTACCCGAATTCCCCTTTTCTTTTCTCCCTTCTATTCTCCCTTTCTAGTTACTACACTTAGTCGTTTTTTCTTCTTGGCGGTTTTGGGAGTTGGCGGACTCACGAATCCTCACTTATATTCATTTTCCCATATCTGATTCTGACTGATCACCGTATATCCTATACTTAAACATTTCTGTATTCATAGTTTCGTGGGTTCGCAGGATCAAGCTTCCATATCCCATGTTCTGTGATATCCATTTTGCACCCAAAAGATCTGTGATCTACATTTTGACCATCGGACCCCTGATCTCCTAAGTGTCACATATTTCCTATATTTATTTGACCGACCACATTACAACACTTAGCCTATTTTCGACCTTTCGTAACCACGAGTTGGCAGGTTCACATAATTTCCCAATGCCTAATTAGTTCTCGTTCGTCCCCACCATCCTCGTGCTTTTCTCGATATGCATTTAAGAATGGTTTAATGCTACTAACTCATCATGCAGGTTCTGTAAAGATCCTCATTAATAAGAAAAGGGCTCGAGGATATTGTTTCATTAAACCGCATTAAAGAATGATTTGATGAAGATTATATTACGGTTATCTCTCGCAAGCACTCATTGAAAATATTATTTGGATTAAAGGAACACTTGTCAACTTATGGCCGCAGCAGCTCAATAACAGTTCTACGGAGACACTTTGAATATTTTTGGACGAGAGGACCAGAACTTTCAGTGGTCTAGAGAATATTCCTACTATTCATCCCCTTCTTCTCTGAAGGAAGTGATCTAGACGTCCAGAATTGCTCGTGCAAGGTGTGTCCCTGAGGTTTTCGACTGCAAGGAATTGGTTGCATGGTGTGTTGATAAATACATACCAAGTCAGCATATTATTCAACTCCAAGACCATTCTCCCATATCTCTTTCGACTCAAGTGTTCCATAATATGTTGAAACTCCCTAAACCAACACTTACTTTCAAAGGAGAGGATTGTATGGATTTCTTGAAAAAGCATGAAAATGACCTAGACCTCCTACCTGAATTCTTGGAGAATCTAGCAGCCATCCCTAAAGATATTACTAGTTTGCAGGTCAACTTGTTCAAAACCCCCTTTCAGGAAATCATCTGCCTATTCACCAGGGTGACGGGCCAAGAAAGTACTTCCATCATTTCCCATATAATTCTTTATATCATATATTTTACTGTCTAAGAGAAATCAATTTTCGATTGGGGAAAACCAATTTACATTGAAATCTCTTCCCAACTGTCATAGTACAAAAAGGATAAGAAATTATTTATGGCATCTTATTTGGTGTTCGCGATAGCAGATTGCTTTCAATTTCCTAAATTGTCTATCTGCAAGAAGGTGAACTGTGAACTTGACCCAGTTACCTTCTTGTATCAAGCATTATGGAGACACAAATTTTCTTTGCATTTCTTTGAAAATTTCAATGATTTTGTCTCAGTTTTTAAAAGATTATTGTTTGGAAATGATACCCCCAGAATATCCGACCAGGCGAGTAAATTCTTGGATAAAAAGGGGACGTTTGAGAAAATGGAAAGTCATAATGTTATAAAAAAAATTGGTTCTAATGAAAATCATACTTTCCTTCCATGCCATGTGCCTAATAAAATGTTTATTACAGAAGTTGAAAGGCAGTATAATTTTTGGCTACACTTTTTTCATGAGAAACGAAAAAATCAATTCATACCCTTTCCTTGGAAACTCAGGGATTTTATACTCAAGAATATGAACAAAATAGATGAATTTTCCAACCACTTCCACAATTTGAATCTCAAATATGCTGAAAAGATAAAAGGGTTTGACCCTGGCGGAATTTTTGTGGGACATATGCTAGCAGTGGTATTTATCAATTCATTTGTCCATATTGTGCTAATTGAAGAAGAAGATGATAACTTGTGCGCTCCTACTCACAATGTTGGTGACTTGGAAACGGTACTCAGTACCAATGAATTTTACAAGGATAAAGGTAAGGGTCCTGGTGAGAAGAGTGCCCAGTCCCCAACTATTACTCCTAATATTACAACATATCAAAGCAATGATCCAATGGCCCACCCATCATAAAAGTGACCAACAACATTTCAGGTGGCAGAGGAGATAAGAATTCCCCACCGAGAAAAATTGAAAGCTCACACAAGCTTCCTCTAAGAAAAAAGAGGAAAAATGCAGTGCAAGAGGAAGAAGACCAATGCATAGAGAGTGATATCAATATATTCTCCCTTGAAGATATGGAACTCGAAGCAGACATCGAGAAAATGATTCCCCCAATGGACCAGTTAGGGAACACGGTCCACCAAAATTCATCCTTAGAAATCATTGAGAATGAGACCTTCGATGAAGAAGAGTCTTTTGTTTTTCAGAGTGTTGTCTTTGACAGGGAGTCCAAAAAATTGATTATTGAGAAAAGTGATGTAAAGAATAAGAAAGGAAAATATCATTCGTAGGTTGACCTAAGAGATATGTGGCCTTCACATATTTATAGAATTCATAGAGCAACTGATGATGCATTGGATGACTCCATTGGTGGTCTCAAAGTGGAAAATACAAAGTTAAGGGAAAGGATCAAGGAACTGGAAGAGACCTTAATGCCTCTTCCACTCCTTGCCAACCCTTTGGAAATTTTTGGACACACCAAGTCCTCTTATAAACTAAATGTATCCTCAAGCTTAATTACATCAGCCAATAGATATGTGGAGAATAATATCAAGAAAAGAATGGCATTGATCGTAGAGGCTTGGGAAATTTCAAAAAACATGGTTTATTTTGGCTCAAGGGTGCATGCCTTCCACGAGTATTTACAAGACAACCTAAAGAATGAAGAAGGTTTTTACCTTGATGTTGTGCTACCCTTTTGTATTAAAGTTTCCAATGTGACAGAGCTAAGGAGAAGAGAGGAGGATATTCCCTCTCCAAGTCGGAACAAACAGTTGAACGCGTGCTGGAAAGAAAAGATAAAAAACTTGAAAAACATTGTTCAAGCTTGCAACCATGCCATATCAAGGAGGGGAGAACTATTCAAAAGGCTCACAGAGGTGAACCAGGCCAGAAGCACTCATGAAGTCCAAGATCACAAATTGATCCTCAAATCATTGTTCTTAACAAAACAATAGTTTGACGAGCAAGTTGAGATTTTTAAAGGATTGTCAATTGAAAATTTCTATGGCATACTTGAATATGATGAGGATGTCATAGAAAACTGACTAATGGATTACTCCATAAAATATCAGGACATTGAAGAAGCATTACATGGAATTTCCCTTGATTTGAGAGACCTGGAGGGCAAGTTGTTCAACATCAAAATCTAGCATTAAATCAACGTGGCACCAATGAAAAGTTATATTGAAGAATGGTTTAAGAAATTTATCGACAACTTAAATAGTGAGGGGAAAGAAACAGTTGAGACGGTTCATGTAACCGTCAATGAATACAATAAAAGGACACCAGCAAGAAAATGAAGACATGAGAAACCATCATAGTAAGCTTATGATGATCACATCTTTATTTTCTCTATCAAGTTCTTCATCTAGATATTCCACCTCTTTCACTAGAAAGGTTTAACCGAAGACTGATAACTTAACTTTTCTTCTTACCAGGTCTTGTTATTCTTTTACCGCCCATCATCTTCCTTCTACAAGCTAAATTCTTGTGTATATTTGCTTTATGGTCCATGGAAGCCCTAATCCAAGTCTTTAAGAAAAAAGCATTTTAAATTTCAAAGAATATGTAACAGACTATATATTTTTTAGAAATTTCAAGAGAGCTAATTCAGGAACAATCTTGATTGTACTTTGCAACCCAAAGTTCTGAATATAAAGTATTTGAGGTTGATCTATCATTATCTTTATTTGAACTTCCCATGTTCACTATGTTAAAGTTCTCTTACGCATGCAGACCATCTTCTTTTTATTTTTATTTGATCAGAAATATTTAGACAAATTATGATGGATGTGAGGAATTTTTGCTTATTTTCTTTAAATGTGTGAATGTGCTCAGTTCCTGGTCCTTTCTCAGGAACTTCGTTTTAAAAGAAAACAAAAAACATTTTCCTTTTATGTTATCTTTATATTTCTTTGATTACTACGACGGACTTATGTCAAGTCCCAGATTCTGAATATCTAGAATTCCCAATAACATCTAAAGAGGAGTACCACCTCTATAAAAATGTAGGGGGATCTACATCCTCGTGATGTTTTCATTTCGGTCCTAACAGATTCAAGCGTCAACACATAGCTACTTACAAATTGTTCAATTGAACCTTGATACTTCAACATATAATTGCAACCCTTAGTTAACCCAATGTTGATCAATTGTTCAGTTGACTCTTCTTTGTATGTTAGCACCTATAACATAGTTACCAACTTAACGAGAACTCTCCAGAGTTCTCGTTTTTTAGAGGTCGCAGTTTTTACCCCCGTTTCAAAAAATTGTGCTACCAATAGCACCATTTTTTGAAACAGGGGTAAAAAATGCAACATGTTTGACATCGTAGCCTTGAGAATCAATATTGTTGCGGACAAAACCATTAAAATAGAACCTTGAATTCCGACTTGTTTGAAATCATGTCCATAACAAAAACTTAAAACCTTAAAATTGACCCCGAGTCGAAAAGTGATGCTACCATTATCACCGGTTTTTTTTGAGTTAAAATTAATACATAATTGATTGCGGCCTTGAGAGTATGACTTCTAAAATGCTACTTGAAAATTTATATATTTTATTTTATTTATTTTTAATTTGCATTAAAATAAATAAATTAAAAAAATAACATTCCTCAAANTACAAAAAAATGAAGTTTAAAAAAAAAAAAAAAAAACACAACCCAATTTGAAATTAAAAAATAAAATAAAACCCAAAGGGGTTGGATCCATGGTGAAAAGCGAGGAGTTTTTAACCCTTGGGCAAGGTTCAATTCCCGTGAGGGCCTAACCTGGAGCCATGGGGGCACCTTGAGGTAGTGGTGGAGTGTGTGGTTGCACTCAAAGATACTATATTAAATAATATTGTGACCCATGCACACATAAGTGGATCAAATCCCACCCCCATC
>SNQJ01S0110400.1:0-13032 GCA_010110895.2 Picea sitchensis
GACACTATTTGTTAGGAAATAATTTTTTGTTGAAAATAGACAATGTTAGTCTTAAATATTTCTTTGATTAAAAGCACTTAAATTCCATGAAAACTAGGTGTTTGTATTTCCTAAGCGAATTTGATTTTGATATTGAACATATTAAAGGAAAGGAAAATAAGGTGGCAGATGCCCTTTCTAGGAAGATAAATGCAATTGCTAGTAGCAAAATACAATCTGATTTGAAACAGAAAATTGAATTGGAAACAAGAAGAGACGAGGAATACAAACAAATTCAAGGAAAATGTCAAACCGATTCTCTAACTAGCAAGGAATAAAAATTTAGTTGCAACCCAAAAGGGTTAGTTTTGTATAAGAGTAGAGTTTTTGTGCCAAATAATACAGAATTGAAAAACTTAATTCTAGGAGAAGTTCACAAGAAACCATATTATGGCCATCAGGGGTATCAAAAGACAATAACAACATTAAAGAAATAATATTTTTGGCCTAAAATGGAAGCATAAGTGTTTGATTACATTGCTATATGTCTATAATGCCACTAGGTTAAAGCAGAGCATCAACACCTGGCTAGATTGATACAACCTATACCCATTCCAAAGTGGAAATGGGAAGTGATCAGTATGGATTTCATCACGGATTTACCTATAAAAAATAAGCACAATGATTTGATTATGGTTGTGATTGATAATATTACAAAAACAACACATTTTATCCTAGTAAAATCCATTTATAAAGCTATTAATATTGCATAAATGTTTATGAAGGAAATTTTCAGAATGCATGGGTTTCCCAAAACCATCATTTCAGACAGAGACACAAAATTCACTTCCAAATTTTGGAAGACTTTGTTTAGTGGAATGGACACACAATTGAGTTTTAACACTGCTTACCATCCTCAAACTGACGGTTAGACTGAAAGGACTAACCGTATTGTGGAGGATATGCTACGAATGTACATTATGGACTGTCCAACAAAGTGGGAGGATTATCTTCACCTAATGGAATTTGCATACAACAATGGTTACCAATCATCCTTAAAGATGAGTCCTTTCAAAGTATTGTATGGTCGAAGGTGTAGTACACCAGTGGTTGGGATGATCCTGTTGACAATATTATTACAGGGCCTGAGATGCTAAAAGAAATGGAAACAGTGGTACAAAAAGAGAAACATAATTTGAAAAGTGCACAGGAAAGGAAGAAAAGTTATGCAGATTGAAAAATAACACAAAAATAGTTTAATGTTGGAGACCATTTTTATCTAAAAAAAAAACCTAGAAATAGTTCAGTGAGACTTGGGAAAATTTCTAATCTAGCACCATGTTATTGTGGATGTTTTGAAGTGTTAGCCAGAGTAGGACCAATGTCCTACCAACTTGCAATACCATCCCATCTGAAAATACATAATGTGTTTCATGTTTGATTATTGAATAAATATGTCCCTAATATAACTCATGTTGTAAATTGGAATGTGATCTAGGTGGAACCAGATGGCGAGTTCTAGGTGGAAACATTATGCATACTCGACAGGAAATGAAATATGTTGCGGAACAGAGCCATCACCCAGGTTAAAGTGCAGTGGAGGCACTTTGGTCCTGAGGAGTCTACTTTGGAAATGGAAGAGGCTATGAGGAAATCCTACCAAATTATGTTCCAAGGTTTGGAACTTGAGGGGAACATCCAGGACAATGTTCAATTAAAGGGGGGGGCGGGGGGAGATGTAACATCACTCCAACTTAAATATTTGAGTAAAGTTATGTGGTTGTGATTATTGACTTATGACTTTGGGAAAAACTTTGATTAAATTTTTTGACAACCTTAAGTAATTGATGGTGATTTTTTTTTATGTAAATATTATTTTATTTAAAATTGCTTGAGATAAATTGATGAGAGAACCCAACTATAAAAAGAGAAATATTTTATTCCATTGGAAAAGTGAAAAGAGGATAGAAACCACAAGGGTAAAACTGATTGTTTTCCATGAGGACAAGTGTGAACCTACCCCTAAGAATGTGGGAGGTTAGGAAACAATCTAGCAAATAGTTAGGCCAAGACTCCCAAGAGTTAGGGGGAAGGCTAACTAGAAAAAGAAAGAAAAATACCTAGTAAGTCTATTATTCTCAGCTTGTTAAAACAAGAGAGAAGAAACAAGTATGGTGTAAACAGGACGTTGTTGAGTACTTGTGCAGAGTTAGGGATTGGTGTTTTTGAGAAAGATCCAAGTTTTGGAAAATTACCTGGAGAAGGTTCTTGATATTTTCATTTTCCTGTGGAATAAATCATTTGGCTCGAGGGTGACCAAAGCTAGCAAACTATAGATAATCTAGTCTAAGGTTGGGAGGAGATGGACTCTCTCCTTAGTTTGTCCCAGTAAATATTTGTGGATTCAGATATGTGCATCTACCTTTATTATTTTATTTCCTTAGAATTATTAACCAAATGTTGAAGATTCTGGTTGAATATTATTCTATGTTGTTACAGTAATATTTTGTTGAACATTTTGATGTGAAAGTAGAAATAAGAAATATTTCTGAGTCAATTCATTATTGCTAACAGTTAGAGAGAAAGTTGAAACATAGAAATAATCATAAAACAACTTAATATTTATTTGTCAACATTTTTCATGTATATTAGCAAAACAATGAAACTGATATAAGTAGTTTATGAATACAATATGAGAACCTAAATATGTAATGTTTCTTAGCTAAAGGATTCTTATGCTAATAAATACAAATAGAGACATTCTAGTGTGATTATGTAGAAATATTTAACATAAACTTTCTGTAGAATAAATATAATTCGTTTTCATATTGCACATGGAATATAAGAATAACAATATGCCAACAAAGGTATCCATAAATTGAACTCTTTTAATGATTTGCATTAAATAGAAATAAGTGAATAAACGCTATCAAAGCCAAGAGAGTGATGTTTATACCATTCTGTATCTACAGAATCGATCTTGACGCATGATAATTTAAATAGAGTAAACCCTAAAAAATTGTTTACGAAGCCTATTAATTTAACCATACAACAAACAAGTGAACCCACAAGAGAGGTATGATACAAATACTAGTATTAAATTCTTGGAACCCCTCTACAAATATAGTCGACTATTAAATATAAGAAGTCAAGCCGACTATTACAAAGTAAATATGCATAAACCCTAGGCAACTAACAAGCTTTACAAACTGTAATGAGACCATGCCAATATTATTGGTGGTTGTAATGTATCTTTATACAATAGAGACCCTAAATATTGACCGAGATGTCGAGGTGGGAACGAAACATTGGTTACCTTAGGGTTCCAATTTGTAAACTCTAGATTGACTAGGTTGCGGCTAAGCATGCCAACACTTGGGAGAGGATATACCCCATGACTGAATAAGTGGCGAAGTGTTGGGTTGGTGCAATACCCCATAAAATAGCAATCACATGGTTTGGCGCCATTCAAAAAATTAAATAACGGTGGTAGGTAACCATAAATGCGTGGAGTGAAAACATATTTATTATTCTTCCACACCAACGAAGGCCAATGCACCAGACCATGATCATATAGTTTGTCATTGGACGATTGAATGTAAGACTCGATACATTGGTACCATGTTACCAAAGAATTAAATAGCAAACTATAGACATTTATAATAGAGTTTTGTCAAGAAAGGTATGAGGATGCCATGGTAAACCAGGATTAACGTTCTAGTAAAGAGATGTGGGTTCTTACACTTAAGATCAATGTTTAAACCTTAGAAAATGTAATTTATGGGTTGTCCGTAGCTAAAGGTACTCATATAAATTAACGAGTGGGTATTGTAAGACTAACATGACTGATCTAATAGGAAAACAAATAATATACATGTGTAAGTGTTGATTTAATACACGACAAAGGTAGATAATTGGAAACATTGTATCTTTATTATTGGATAATAAGAAATTAGGCTCTAGACGCTAAGCTATTGAGCAAGTGAAAATGAAATTAATTAATACACCTTACCTTGGGGTGCGAAGACGCTTAAGAACTTTTACATGTCACGTGAACATAAAATATTAAGAGTAGTAATGTTCATCTTAGTATCAACGGATAATATCAACCACAGTAATACTGAAATAACAATTGATAATGCCATATTTAAAATAAAATAAAAATTGTGAGTTGAGGTGACTTACAACATTCCTGAAAGGCCTTCGGGAAGAAGGTTTTAGTAAGACTTGGAGTGGATCATGAGGTTGATTCTGAAGGGAGTATTCTGATGGTGCGAGATGAATGAATGAGGACCATTCATCGTATTGAGGGTCAATCATATCCATTCATCAAAATTCAGGTTTTAGAAAAGTCTTGAAGTAGGACATGAGTTGAATTTCGAATAAAAGAATCCCGATGGTAGAACCCTGAAAGAATGAGAGTCCTTAGATCAACCGGGTTCATTTTCAGCTGTCAAACCTCGTGGAGATGTTATTTTGGAAAAGTGTTTTTGGAGCTCTCATTTGTTATAAAACAAAGAATCTCTGATACCAATTGATTAAAAAAAGAAGCTCTGATACCAATTGATAAAACAAGCATAAGAACAACAAGATGGAAGAAAATGCTTGCTAGCCAACACTCTAATGTATTCAAAAGAATGTTACATATTTATAGTGCAATGGGTGATACCACCTCATATAGATATTTTCTCTAGATCCTAAAATCATGCATGATGACTAGGCTAGGAAATCTTAACTAAATCATTAGTCATCACTTGAGGATATATTACTAATATACTAAATGAATAATACAAATATAAGTGACAATTTAGACTTACTGATTGGTAAAGGTAAGCCATATGCTAACAATCCCCCCCTCAATCATAAGTTCGATCAATAGTAACAACAATAAAGTATAAATTGGCATCATTTTCAAGTATTCATACTGAAACTCCTGAGTTGAGCCTCAATTAAAGAACTTCCTAAAAAAACGTCAATCTGGATGATGAATGGTTCATCTGAAATGAACTGGAAGAGAGATGAGATATGGAAGTGAACAATTGCAATATCTAAACATTCCCTGATTTCTTGACAATTCAATAATTTTTCCAAGTGTTTGAGCTAGAAGAATTTGATGTATTCTCCTAATTGGTGAACATGTAGTATCACCATTCTACTATCAGTGCATCACTGAAAGTGCTCTCTGAATATGTGGTTTGGGATAACCACTGAACAATTGATACCATGTATTTGATGGTTTTCTGGATAACCATTAACCAATATTGACACTTTTAGGTGTCTAATAACATCGAAATGTATAATGTGTATGATTCAATTGCAAGTCATTGAATCATAATCCTGCCAAAGTTTTCCATATCTGGAAAATATCACTATGTAATCATGTGAGCCAGGATGCATGGAATTTGTTCACTTAATGTAATCTCCTATTTGATGAGAGCGAACCAAGGGAAGTGAATTAGCTTCTAGTCTGACACATCCCTAAAAATGCCCGACAACTCAATCAAATGCCAAGTTGCAATGCAGAAGGATCCTCTTATCCTGTGCTAGGTAAAATGAACATTTATGTGAATCAAACGTCCACATCATTTCTATCAAAATCAAAATCAACATCCCAATTGTGTATGATTCAACTTAGACTTATTGAACCATAATTCTGCTGAAGTCTATCATCTACAGGCTGCAATTTTCCATTTGGAAAATTTCATGCCCATCTGGCATATTTGATGTTTGTTGTTGTCGAAACTTTATGTTTGACAACCATATTCAATTCCATCATCAACTCCCCCCTTTGTCAACTGAAAGGAGAGACCACAAGTGGTTTCATGAACCATCACCACTGGAATTTTGAACTCCCTCCCCTTAAGGTGCATGAGATTTACATTATTGTACTCCCTCCTTCTATGCTCAAGAGAGTACCATACTTGTTCCATCTGAGTACAAAAAAAAGTGGGCATGTGGAAACAACCACATGTTATCTAATCCGGTGAGGGCCATGCTCGAAAGATACGCCATAAGGGGACCACTTATGTGAGGTACAAAAATGTTATGTGATACAATATTGGTCTTTACTCGAGATTGAATTCTTTGGTAAGACTTGTATAATCGCTTGGTTGTTGATGACCACTGCCAAAGATCGATCCAATCACAATGAATCTTCAATCTTGCAGTTTTCTTCAGTGTTGAACATCTGTCTGAAGAATGGTTATTCTTTCCACAATGCTGGCAAGGATGGAGATCAAAATTTTGATTCTCCATGCGACCAACTTGATTACAATGTTGGCATGTCACATTATGATGTTGAAATTGAACATGTGAAGTTGAAGCTTCTTGAAGGAATCCAACACTATGGAATTTGATTGGTCTGGAATAATAGGGAATATGAAAGGTAACTTTCTTGTCATATCCAAGTCATGTTCTATTCTTATTGTAAATGATTTATTCCAAAGTTCCGATGATGGGATTGGAAAGAGTATTCCAAACCTATTTCTTTAAAATCTATGGAAGTGGATTTACTGCATGTTGTTGCAACATTGAAAGGTTTTCTTCACTAAACGCAAAAGAAAACTCTTGAAATGTAGGTTCAAAAATAGCTTCATCTTTGTCTGCATCTGCAATTGTCTTTCCAATTTTCTCCTTCACTGACTCTTGATCAAAAACATCATCATCATCATCATCAAAGAGAGGATTGTGCTAAACATAAACTAGTTCAGAACACTTCACTGGCTATTGATTTTTGTGATCCCTGATTTCATCATTCAATAGTTGGGATAGAGATTGAAGAAGTCTAACTTTGGCTTGTGTCACTTGCAAACAAGTTAGCATTGATTGAAGAGTTTCTTTGTTCAATATCACTGTGTTGTCTTCAGTGGTGTTTATTAGAATGTTCAGTAACACTAATAATTCTAGATTTTGAGCCATTTCAAAAAACACTAAATGAGGTCTCCTTGTGTAGGTAGATCTTGATTACAATTTGACTTGACAGAAAAAGGCTTATCTGCAACTCCCTCACTTGAATTGCTCACTTGAACTTCATGCTTTCTTTATTTTGTTTCACACTCGCTTGATTTTGTTTCATGCTCGCTTGTACTCGCTCACTTGAACTTTTCTTTATTTCTTCCAAGAAGTTGAGGGTGTCGGATACTACCGAAAATGCACCCGAAAACTTGATGTTTACAATGATTTGAGTTAAACTACTCAACCTTTTCAATTTTGACTCAAAATGACAATAGACTCTTGGGTGTCAGGCTCAACCGAGAATGCACCCAATTACAAAGAAATTCAACTTGATTTGAAAGATACAAGTAAACTTACAAATACATTACTTCAAGTACAAATCAAGTTGATCACGTAATCTTGCAACAAACATTGTTTGCAAGTTACAATTTAACTTCAAATTCTCCATGATGTCTTGAGTTCGAAATCTTTGATTTGTCCATTACTGATGTGGTTGATGACTTGAATGCTTGAGAATGTTCTTCACATATGCTTGATTGCCATTAATTTGTGTGACTGAATTTGATTTCCTTGTACTCAATGTATGATGCGTTAAATGATACATTACAAACATGTTTATGTCAAAAATAGACATTAAACATCATAATTCAGCCATGCAAATATTCTCCACAACACACTATGCAAGGTGTACCTAAGATCCCCATATTGAATTTCAGGCAGATCTAGGACACAGAGAAAAAAACTTCAATTTTATTATAAGTATCTCTCTTATGAGACCACATACAATGGGAAGGCTATAATGTACTTTCTCCTTCACCATGCTTTAACAAGGATTTCAATTCATAACATTTCTCTTCTGCTCTCAAAGACTTAAGAAAACAATAAATGTCTTCTAAAAAAAATTATTTTCTTACAACGTCAGTTTGTCACTCACTTACACTCTCATTTACTAATGAGAAAAAAAGATTACATTTAATCACCTCCATATATTTATGTTAAAACAATTTATTGTCCTTCATCTGGTCCTCCATACGATCCTCAATCCGTTCCTTCATCCGGTCCTTCATACAGACTTCGATATGAACAAAGTTTTTTCTTTTTTTTTGAAATGATTTTGATAATTTAATATCAGTTGAAAAAATGTCCACCAAAATTGCGTAGAAGGGGCTTCAAAAACAAGGACACATAGAAGAAATCTAAGTGGGTGAAATCACACCAGTCCTTGGAGATATAAATAACTTGTTGAGATGACTATTGCCTCATATGTG
Organism: Picea sitchensis; assembly: GCA_010110895.2. Taxonomy (NCBI): domain Eukaryota; kingdom Viridiplantae; phylum Streptophyta; class Pinopsida; order Pinales; family Pinaceae; genus Picea; species Picea sitchensis. The sequence continues at coordinate 8,202 of SNQJ01S0110400.1, forward strand.
CTAGGAGAAGGTCACACTTTGTAACATCCTTCTCTTGCGCGCATTGAGAGAACTTATTCTTTGAGGACACTTGCTCACAAGTGATCCACATTATTATACTTTTGGGCATTTGATTATGATTATGAGGCGTTATGAATTGATGACATGTTATTTTGCTGCATTGACATAGACAGGTGCTATTGACTCTGTTTTCCTGAGTGTGTAGGATTTTGGACCTCGAGGATGCAAAGGCATCGATGGAACCCCTTGGACTCTAGATCAAGTCAGGGAGTGGACTATTCGGGTTTGATTGTTGTATATGTGACATTTGTGCATCTAATTAAATGATATGATTATGGATATATTTCGACATGATTCATTGATGATGCAGGTTGACGATAGATTGGTGACCAGACTCACATGTGGAGTAGAGGGGTCACACACAACTACCAGAGACGTTGAGGGAGAGGTGTGTAAATAATCCCAACCACAACTTACTAGAAATATCGTCGTGGCTAGAACTGTAGGTTAACGACTACCTAGATCGAGAAGACCCATAATTCCATGAGGGCCGATTGTGACAGTCGCTCATGATGATTCTAAGGGGCGCACAATAAGGCAGGGGCCTTATTCCTTAGAGGCCCTTAGTCTCCCATAAGAACACCTAGCGAAGTATTGACTCCAGGTGTTTTGATGTCTACCAAGTTAGTCAAAAGGCGAGTGGTACCCTTGTAGCACATAGTGCGTCCTGAAGGGAACGTTGCACAAGAAAAACAAAAAGAGGTGAGTGGCACCCTTGGAGCACTTAGTGCGTCCTAAAGGGCACGTCGCATTTTTAAATAATAAATGAATAAATCTATATGGTCTTCGAATGAATACTGTGATGAGAAAGATTTAAAATAAATTCCCTCATAAAATGTCGCCCAACCTAGGAAATTAAATTCTAGGTCTAAGTGATACTTGTGATAAAAATAAATAAATAATAATGATAATCATCATTAATTATGTGACGAGAAAGGGGTAAGCAACTCATTAATTTATAAAACTCTTTTGGGGGATAAAAATAAAAAGGGGGGAAAAGGGGAAATAATTGTTTTGTCACATATGCTAATTAAAAATTTATTAATTAAAAAGGAAAAGGGGGAAAAGTTAATTTTATACAACTGCCAATTTGAGTTTTAAATAAAAAGGGAAAGAGGTAAATCTAAAAGAAATAGGAAACTAGGAAAAAGAGAGAAACATAAAAAGAAAGGGGAAACACACGGAAAAATAAGAAAGACTAACTTAGTAAGGTATCTAGCATTTAAGAACTTTCTAAATTAAACTCAACTAGTAAATTAATAAGGGGGTAAGTCATTAATATGTGCAAGGGAATTTGGGGACACCTAGGAGTGATTCTAGGAATGCTTTTAGGTGGGTGAGGGAAATAGGAGTAATTAATTAATTAATGAAATTAATTTATGGTGCAATGAAGGGGATGGGTGACACATGTACAGGGAGGATTATTATGAATTAAATTATTGAACAATAAATTAAAAGAGATTTTGGGAAAGGAAATGACTTAGAAAATCTATATAAAGGAGGGAGGAGGAGGAGGATGGATCTCTTTTATTATGTGTAACGTTACATTGCATAATTTTAGAATTGATTGACTTAGCTTGTGGGAGTTGGGATACCCATATCAGTGAGGAGTGGTAGCTCGGCCTTGCGAGGTGAGCTGGGAGCTAGCTGATTCTCTGGTTAGTCTGTGTGGCCCCTTTGTGGTTCGGGGGGCTAAGGGGGAAGAAGAGTAATCGTAGCGTTGGCTGGGAGGTACTGGTGAAGTCTCATCGGTCGACAAGAGGGAGCTGTACGGAGCGCGTGGGACAACAACTCAGAGAGGGTGACTTGGGATACGATACACTTCCTTTATTTCTACAGGGTAGATTATTAGTATACTTTACACTTTTAGTTCTATATATTTAATTGGGTAAAGAAAATGATTGACTTAGCATTTTAATTGATAACTGAATTTCCCCCATAGCCTTAAGCTCACTGTTGATTGATTCCCTTAGCTTTTGATTCCCTACATGTTGTGACCGTCCTATGGTTTTATTGATTTGTGATGAGTTTGTGCTTCGTATTTCACCTTCGTCCCTATTTCATTAGTCCTCGCCTGAGCAGTCGGCTAGGAGTCAGATCAATGGTCGTCACTTCGGTGTTAATAGACCTATAGATCCTAACGCCCTAGTTTTTTGTGTGTGGATGATGAACGAAGGATGCTTCTGTCCAATCGTCTTCCCTTGTTGATTTTTCTTGGTTGATTGATGGTCATTGTGCCTTCTGGCGATTGAGTACCTATGCGTCTGATTGCCTAAACTCCGAAAACATTTGCGTATCCTTGAAGGATTATCCCTGTTTTTCCTTGATTGATAACCTCTGATTTGAAGGCCCAAACTCTGTGCTTTTGTATCTTGAATGCGTTTCATTGCCGAAAAAATATTGCTCTGCGTTTGGTATCTTGAATGTGTTTCATTGCTGGATATTCTCTGCATTTATTTACCTCTGCACTCTAACATTTGAAGATGATTGAGGCTGCATTTTTCAACACTTGATTAAGACTTCTTTTTGTTTTGTTTGCCTGGAAATCTTGCCACTTCTTAGCATGCATTTCGTTTAATTTGGGGGAGAAATTTTGCCCGACGAATTTATATTTTTGGTCAGATTTTGTTTAGATTGCCAGGTGCTCGACAAGCTACACGCTTTTCGTTTTTGACATACAATGTATAAGTGATTAAAACAAATTATACTTCTATTCTTTAGATGGTGTTTTTATAAATAAATAAACTCAATGAATTCATTGAGGAAACACCTACCCCTACGCGAGGCGAGCGGGGTGTTTCTTCACTAGGATAATTTGGGGTAACATGTACTGAAAACGGGTAAATATTTACCATCAATCTGAGCGTGGGGTCAGACATGGCTGATAAGGCTTAGGCCACCCATTATCGTACCCGATGGTTGTAAGACCGCCCTCTCAAGGCAGGCAGACCTCCTAATTATTTGGAGAAGCTAGAGAGAGGTTCGGCTGATGGGATGTATCATTTCACGGGGGCTCTCAAATATCATTTTGAGCACTAAGAGCTCCTAAAATTTCATTTAAGGCACTCAGAGTGCCGACAGAAAAAATAAGGCAACGTACTAGCTTGAAGGGAAAAACGGGATTTTCCCCCCTTAACACCTACAACCATTTTTTTTTTATTGCCTAAAGGGGCAGGTGTTTCCTAAAACACCTGCCCCTACGCGAGGTGAGCGGGGTGTTTTTGCACTAGGATAATTTGGGGTAACATGTACTGAAAATGGGTAAATATTTACCATCAATCTGACCATGGGGTTAGACATGGCTAATAAGGCCTAGGCCACCTGTTGCCGTACCCGATGGTCGTAAGACCACCCTCTCAAGGAAGGCAGACCTCCTAATTATTTGGAGAAGTTGAAGAGAGGTTCGACTGATGGGATGTATCATTTCACGGGGGTGCTCAAATATCATTTTGAGCACTCATAGCGCCTAAAATAGCAATTTGAGCACTAAGAGCTCCTAAAATTGCATTTAAGGCACTCTGAGCATCGACAAAAAAAATAAGGCAGCATACGATCTTGAAGGGAAAAACACGATTTTTCCCCCTTAACACCTGCAACCATTTATTTTATTTTTATTGCCTAAAGGGCGATCAAAACGAGTCACTACTTTTTTGCTTTTGGTGCATGGGTTGAACACCTTCAGGCATTTGGTTCACGTGCCTTGAGGTTCTAGTCTTGTTCTCCAAGGCCGTTGTGTCTAGTTGGGGATGTTATCCCTTATTTGGTAGGCGTGGTCATGTCGTGTTGGGCGGGTAGTCATTCTCCTTGTTTTTCTACACACGTTTGCCCAGTTTCTCTTGTGCCAGTGCGTGGAGTCATATAGGTCTGTTGCCTATTCGGCAGGCATGGTGCTCGTTATCATGTGTGTTTTCTAGCTGTAATCATTGTTGTCATCCTATCAAAATAAAAGAAAAAAAATGCATCCTCTTCTTCGCTTGTAGTCGTAAAACCGGGGTTGTTACATATGGTATCAAAGCGGGTTCAACCTGTGACTTGGGATCACTACAACTTTCTTTGATATGATATTTAATTATAATGTTGCTAATTAAGTTGACTTGTATTCGTGTAGGTAATCATGGTTAGAGGATGTCGTAGAGGAAGACGTTGGGGTTTTAGGGGAGGAGGCGTGATGCTTCCAGTAGCATCCACACCAGAGGGGTCTAACCCCCAGGGAGACGAACAAGTTTTTGGGCAGGAGCAGATAGCGGTGGGTGACGTGGTTGGATTGATGAGATATTTTCAGCGCATGTCTGAGGCACTGATCATCTGTTTGGACAGAGAGAAGGTCAGGGCACTGACACTCCCTGAGGGTCCACCATGCACTCTGGTTGGTACTGGTAGCATTCACCATGAACTCGAGAAGGTCAAATTTTTGAACTTCTTTGGTACCCCGGATGACGCAGCCACCGAGGCATGGTTGGAGAATAGGGCGATGTGATTTTCACTTTGCGACTATACCTGACGCAACCCCGCTCTCTCAGCAGGCGGTCGCTCCACCAGGACCTTCTCACTCTCACGGGCCCGAAGGGTCCAAGCCCTTTCTATTCCCCTCGGGAATGATTTACCCACAGAGATACTTCCGCTTGATCCTCCCTTCGGGACTCGGAAGATCGGACCTCGCGATCTCGCGAGACTCACAACAACGTTCCTTTGCCTCCTTAAACGTCGATCCCCGATCTCCAATAGTCAATGGTCAACGCTCGGGTATCGGGCTTTTACCTATCGGGGTATC